>JBBMKE010000009.1:2557425-2588483 GCA_037834125.1 Lippia alba
CTAAGCCTAAGTTAAATATTTTATTATTTCCTCTCTCTACACAATTACATCTCTGTCTCTTCAAATTCACTGATTTCCCAGAATTTTCCATTGCTTCCTCATATATACTCCAATACCAGAAGCAACTCAATATTCTCAATTCTCCATTTCTCCCCCGCCGCCGCTCCAATGAAGAATGCCGCCCAGAATCCATTTTCCATCGCCGGAAAATTGATAAACACCCAAAATCCTCTCCTCAGCGTCCTCTCGTACCTCTTCTTCTTCATTCTCGGCCTAACGTTCGGCGTAGTGCTCTGTTTCCATTACAAGAGCTTCTCATTCAACCTGCAAGTATCGAACGGACAATTCTCGATCTTCACGTCGCAGTCACTGATCGAGGAATCGCCGCAGCGGCTCGCATTCTCATCGCCGCCGTCATCTGCCGCGAGGAAGATGATTAACGGTACGGATGGTGGTGTGAAAATGGTTAGTTTCGGGGATTTTCTAGAGCCACCGACTTTGACGCACGAGATGACCGATGAGGAGCTGCTATGGCGAGCATCAATGGCGCCTAAAGCGCGTGATCTTCCGTTCAAACGAGTGCCGAAGGTGGCGTTCATGTTCCTGACGAGAGGGCCGGTGATTTTAGCGCCGCTCTGGGAGAAATTCTTCGCGGGGAATGAAGGACTGTATTCGGTTTACGTGCATTCGGATCCGGGTTTCAACGGGTCGGAACCCGACTCGTCGGTTTTCCATGGCAGGAGGATTCCTAGTAAGGTCAGTCCAGATCATTATGCTCTGTTTAATTAAGTAATTAACTCATAATTAACTCCAAACTATGGTAATATCTTATAATCTTGCATTTTTTAATATTTTAACTGCAAATACTTTCATTAATTACACCAAAATATGTAAAATATTACATAGGTAATCTATTTGCCTTTTTTTTATTTCGGAATTATGAATAAATAAAAACGAAATTAATTAAGAAACATAGATAACATTAAACTATATTGATAACAACAGTTTTCAGAAGGTTTACTCATTCAAGTGTGTTTAAAGACAACGTAACATTTGTCGGAATAGATATAAACTGCAAATTAAGGTATTAAACTTTAGAATAAATGGAATTCGTTTAGGGTGCACAGTTCTTGGTTGAATTAAATGTGTATGAATAGAGTGGTTTTCATGATGTAAATATCACTTGGGTAATTTGCTTAAATAACAATAATAATAACAATGTGTAGGTTTTAAAGTCAACATTTTTACCAGATTATAACGAATAAAATGTGGGACTAGCACCTATATCATCGGTGCCAATTTTGGTACCAAAGGTGTACTGATTTTGTTATGGGTCCTTAAAAAATATTCAATTCTGAAAATATTGTCAGGGAGAATTTAAGATATATATATTTTTTAATTTTATCTTTGTGGTCCAAGACATTCCTCTGTCAACAATTAATATCACACCTATTAAAATTCCGCATTGTTTAATTTAATCATTAATTTCATTTATTATAATTTCAAATTTTCCGGATCATTAAGATATAAAAATTATCTCGATCACTAGTAAACTATTGTACGACTAATTTAAGCAACGTGATTGTAACCGGAATAAGAGTTTATAATATTTTTATCATACCAAATATTTTGAGAGAAAAATAATAGCAGTCAGGCTTGTTTTAGAGGTATAGTTTCCAAGTAAAGAAGGGTGGGCAATACAGGCCTGAAGGAGCAAATGCTCTGTTAGGATCTTTTATCGCCAGCAACCAATTTCTTTGGTGATGGTCCTTTCCTACTTCCAAAGCGAGATACTTGGTCATAAATGTAGAATTAAATACTCAACGAAACCATCCTTCTTAAATACTTTAGATATTTCTGCATGTACCAAAAATTAAATTGGTTAAATAAAGTATGGAGTGGGATATAGTAATGTAAGTATTTTATAGTGTTTGTTGAATTCAAAAACATTTTCTACCTTGAATTGGAGCACCATCATCTCAACTTAAATTTTTTCCTATATATATATATTTCAGGTCTGTCAGCCGTTAGAACCTTGGGTTACAACCTGAAATTTGATACGAACCAATTTTGATCTATCCATAAGGCCATAAGGATATTTAATAGTTTCGAGCCACAATGTCGTTATCCCGCCCCGGCGGCATAACGGCGCTACTGGTGACGGTACATGCAATACTTGGTATAACTTGAAATTTAATCTAAATTACCATTCGAAATGAATATTGGATAATTCCGTGAACTTTAAAGTATGGACCACGAGTCGTGTCAAGCATAGTGTCAACAGGTACTAGCATGTGGAATTGAGGGTATAACTAGGCACCGACACTTAAATGGAGCTACAACATTGTTTTGTTGAACTTGTGTGAATGAAATAAATAAATCACTAGGATTATTTATGGCTTCACGACTGTTTATGCAGCAAGTACATGTCCTCCGCAGTACTAAAACGAGTCTAAAACTTCAATGTTTGATTTGAATTTGTGCATTATGCCACTATAGTCTAAATGAACAAGCTACAGCAGTTAATAAAGGCAAATTGATATAGAAGAAGACATGTGAAATATATATATTAATTAACGAATGGCACTGTAGCCACTATCCTTGATGTAAACTATTGATCAGCTAGGACAAATTTCCTCAGGATGGGGTAGCATTTAACAGGAAGGGATCAGAGCTCGTGGGAAAAACCAAAATGAATAAGACCCTATTGAATTAAACTCTTTCAAAATGTGCAGTTGTTGTTGTTGGCCTACCCAACATTTTGGCCACTAGATGTAGTTCAACAATTATGGAGGGGCGTTTTGCCTCAACCTTATCTCAAAAATCCAGATTGTTTTTCCAAGTCTATATGTTAGGGATGATTAAGAACACCTTCCGAACTTTAGTCCAATTACAGTGGAAAAATTACATAATTGAAAAACGAAAAACACTATGAGATTTTGAACCAGTTTACTCTTTCAGGGTGTTTTATGTAAATTTTCAACTATAAATTTTATCTTTCTTAGATTATACCTCGAGGGATATTTGCGATTATCAGTGACATGTACTTACTCGGAAATACAAGTGCAGAAAATTGAATTCTTTTATAAGAATGATTTCTTGGGGCCCTAAAGAGTACCACCTTAGGGTTTAGGGCAAGTTTGATTCGACATACTGAACGTGTAAATTGCGCCATTATAATTGGTATTATGTTAAGGAATACAACTTCTTGTGTCAAGATCATATTGAATACGAGATATTAATCTGAGTAGTGAGGTGTTACTTTGTCGTTTGAGGTGGTACCACCCACCACCCACCTGATACATAGACAATAAATAACATATAGGATTAGTTCAAAAATTTTACTTGGCTAACTTATCTGCATTAATCCGTCAAATATATTGTCAATGTTTATAGTTTAATAATGGCAACTTTTAAATTTCCATCATTTATAATATTACATACGATTATATCTATGAAATCGATGAAATTAATGAAAATTAAACTAATGCAGGAAGTCCAATGGGGCAACGTCAACATGATTGAAGCCGAGAGAAGATTACTAGCAAATGCTCTTCTTGATTTCTCAAACGAACGCTTTGTCCTCTTATCTGAATCCTGCATTCCCTTATTCAACTTCTCCACAATCTACTCCTACTTAATAAACTCCAAACAAAACTTCGTCGAATCATACGATCTACCCGGTCCGGTGGGCCGGGGTCGTTACAGCCATCACATGGGGCCCGCAATCAAGCTCGATCAATGGAGGAAAGGGTCCCAATGGTTCGAGATGGATAGGGATCTTGCGTTGGAGGTGATTGCGGACAATCGCTACTTCCCGGTTTTCAAGAACTACTGCAACGGTTCGTGCTATGCTGACGAGCATTACTTGCCTACATTCGTGAGCATGAAGTTTGGGGAGAGGAATGCGAATAGGACGTTGACTTGGGTCGACTGGTCGAGGGGCGGGCCCCACCCGGCAAAGTTCATTAGGACGGATATCAGTCCGGTGTTCTTGGAGAAGATGAGGAGTGGGGATAGTTGTGAGTATAATGGGAAGAAAACAAATATTTGTCACTTGTTTGCAAGAAAATTCACTTATAATGCTTTGGATAGGTTGATGAGGTTTGCACCTCAAGTTATGCACTTCAACATGTAGAGATCTTATATATATAGTTGAAAGAAAAAAGAATAGGAGAGACAGAGACGGAGAGGGAGAGAATTGGGAACACTGCATTCTTTTTGGGCATATATATGCCCTCCACATTTTTTAATTATATATGTATGAATTTTCCGAATCACAGAAAGAAGTACAGATTTTAGGCATTTATCAATGTTCTACAAAAAAATTATATAGATGTTGAGGCCAGCCTTGTATATGTTACCAATTGCTTGTTACATTCTAGCTTGTTTGCATTTGACCTAGTTCTTCGATTAAATTATCCTAGCATGGTATTTGTTTTGTATTACGAAGTCATCGGCACTAGTCAAAATATTTCAGTAAACAAATATTACAAAATGAAAGAGAGTTTGTTTTGAAACAAAAGCCCAAAAGGAGAGGAGTTATATAGTGTTAGCTCCTTATCAAATTGTTACAAATTTTTAGGTGGGATGGGACAAACTTCAATTATCTCAACCTAAAATTTTCAATGTAGGACATTAAAATTGGATCAGAAACCAACAAAAAGTAGGGATTTTAGGGTTTCAGATTAAAAGAGAGGACCGTCTTCTTTGTTCCTCTATGATAAATAATGAACATTAATTTGCATGTGATCATGCGTCAAAACTGTAATCCCAAAGACGCATTTCCCACTAGCTTTTAGTAAACCATTTCAAATATGAAATTCTTGAACTGAATTTTGAGAAGAAACCAAATAATTTATAACGTTTGGTGCCGTGGAAAACTATGCAGATAGCAGTAAATTAGATTATAACAAGTCCATCTCGTTTTGGTACATTAGAATTAAGAATAAAATAAGTCCGACTACAAATATCTTGACTTCTTTATATCAAGAATCTTGATATAAAGAACAAATCAGATTCTTTGTCTAAATCCAGCCCATTTTCTCAACAATTATCAAAGCCCAATTTTGTTATGGCCCATATGAGAAAAACTGAAGAATATATGAAGATCAAAATATATTGTATAACTAATATTAAAATGAACTCTACAAACAACCAAAAGTAATCTTTGCTTGTAGCATAAAGCAACAACATATATACGCAATTTTAGCTCAATTACTCCTCACATCACCTTCTAAACACAAGCTAAAACTCCATCACAGTACAAAACCCTACTTCAACAAACAAACACTTTTTACACACAACATTGTGACTCACTCACTCGCTTTCCCCGTGTCTTCCGATACAGCCGGTGAGTCAGAAACTGAGTCATGACCCGGGGAAACCTCCACGCCCCTCAACTCCTCGATCATTTTCACCACAGTGCTCATCTTCGGCCTCTGCTCGGGCACAGCCTGTGCACAGCTCATCCCTATCTGCAACAACCCCACCATTTCCTCTTCAATGTCCTTATACCTCATCAGCTCCAAATCAAATACCTCAGCAGTCCACTCTTCCCTCACCACAGACTGGACCCACCTCGGCAAATCAACGGGCCCGCTATTTTCCACTACATAAGGGCATTTCCCGGTTAGGAGTTCTAGCAAGAGGACTCCAAAGGAGTACACGTCTGACTTTTGGGTTAGTTTCCGGCCCGTGTATGATGATGATGATGATGCTTCGGGAGCACAGTAGCCGTTGGATTTGTGGGCAGAGGAAGGGGCTGAGAAAATGGAGAGGCCGAAATCAGAGATACGTGCATTGCCGGTTTTGTCGATGAGGATGTTTGTGGACTTGAGGTTGCCGTGCATGAGCTTGAGGGATTTGCACGAGTTGTGAATGAAAGATAAGCCACGAGCTGCACCTGATGCAATCTTTAGTCGTGTGGTCCAGTCTAGTGGAGTTCTTCCTGGTCCTCTATTGCCTGTAATGACACATGAAACGGGATGGCTGAAACTAACATATTCACAACAACAATGAATGCAAATGGGGTGGTTGAGTAATCACTAAGTACATTATGGAGGAACAAGAAACAAACTGCGATTTTCTAACAAGAATTCAGAGTTTTCAACTCAATTTTGAACTCCAAGTAAGCAGAACAAGATGCAAATGGGGTTGAAAGGAAAAACTCCATTTTAACAGTCTCAATTTCATAACAAGAATTCAAGATAACAAATATGACAATCTCCATTATCAATCTACCATTTCAAATGCACAGTTCCAAAATTAACCACAATTCATAACAACTCTGCAATCTGCATCAGCAAAAACATATGCGAAACAAAGATTCTTACCATGAAGCAGCCAGAACAAGCTGCCATTAGGCATGTAATTATAGACCAACAGCTTCTCATCTCTTGCGAAATAGTAAGCTTTCAAGCCGACCAAATTCGGATGCTTAAGCCTCCCCAAGACCTCCATTTGCTGCTCAAACTCTTTCTTCCCATTCACACTCAAATCCTTCAATCTTTTCACCGCAACCACATTCCCATCATCAAGAATCGCCTTATACGCCGTCCCGAATCCCCCTTTCCCCAGCATTTCAGCCGACGCCCTCAACAAATCCTCCAATTCAAACCTCCTCTCGCCGTCAAAAAATACCATTTTCCCCCTCTCAAACCCCGCATGGGCCGGGTTCGGGTACGGGCTCGACGAATAGACAATCTTATCCATGGTGGAGGCGCTGCTCTTCCCAGACATCGAATTGCTGGAATAATTCCTCCAGAAATAGCAATACAGAAGCAAAGAAACCAACCCCAGAACCAAAATATCCCCGACTATGATCCCGATTATGGCCAGCGAGCTGATTTTACTACGGTGAGTGTCTCCCGATTTAACCTGCGGCTTCGTCTCCTCCGGCACCGCCGTCGGCGACGACGAAACCGTCGTCCTCGGGCTAAGCGGCGACGCCATTGCGCCGCCGGGACGACTCGGATCACTCGAAACCACCTTACATTTCTCCAGCGGCGGCCCACACAGCACAGGATTCCCCCAAAACGACGTCGCCGGGAAACCCGAAAGCGATTCCGGTATCACCCCCGTGAACCCATTCCCTGATACATTGAAATCCTGCAACTTGGGCAAACTCAACCCCGAAATGGAGCCCGAAAACCCGTTTTCCTGCAGCCTCAACGTCAACAAATGCGTGAGCCCGTTCACGCTCAACGGCACACTCCCCGAGAAATTGTTATACGACAAATCAAGCCGGTAAAGCTTCGTTAACGAGGTTAACGACGCCGGAAAGTCGCCGGAAAAGTCGTTGTGGGAGAGGAAGAGAAGCTTGAGGGAGGTGAGGTTGGAGAGATCTGGAATTTGGCCCCAGAAGGCGTTGTTCTTGAGGCTGAGTAGCCTGAGATGGGTGAGGGAGGTGATGGAAGGTGGGAAAGTGGAATGTAGGTTGAGGTTTTCGAGGACTAAACGGGTGACGCGGTTGTGGAGGCAGGAAACGCCGAGCCATGAGGCGGTGCATGGGTCGGAGGAGGAGTTCCAGGTGGAGAGGACGGTGTTGTTTGGGTCGGCGGCGGTTTTGAGGAGGAGGAGGGGTTGGGTGTCGGGGTTGGTGTTGGGGTTCAGAGCGGCGGAGAAGTGGATGAGGAAGAGGAAGACGGCGGTGGTTATTGTGTTAGGGTTAGGGTTTGTTGCTGCCATTGTTGTGCTGAAACTTGAATGTGGAGTGAGAGTGGAGAAGAAAGCGAAGAAGGTAAACTGAAACCTGGGATGCCTCATAGACTGTATTAATGAGGAAATCATGAAGAAATTCAAAACTTAAAATAAATTGATAAACAACCAATATAATTAAAATTAAAGATTACGGAAAAAAAAAAAAGATTCCACACGATAATTGGAAAGGGTTTTCCTAGGACGTGGGTTGGCATGTTAATAAAAGAATTTGAGAAACGGACTTGAATATGCTACTAAGCTAGGGAATTTTTTTTTTTTATTTAGGGGACAATTAATCTTGGAGAAAGTGAGAAATGAATTATGAATGTGACAAAATTAAATGCGATTAGTGAGTATTAACCATTGACTTCATTCTTATGTTTAATAATATTAGTGGACACTTGCGTATTATAATAATTCGTGAAGGTTCTGTTTAGGAGGTTGACCATTATCCACTATTTGTTTTGAGGTTGCCTTGAAAATGTATCACAATTTGAATTTGGTTACCACTTACCCATAAGATTATATTATTATGTAATTCCACTTAAATATAAATGAGGGCCTCCTGCATTTTGCAATAAAAGCTTGTTAAAATGGTCAAACTATGCTAATAATAACAAAATATAATTAACAATATCACTTCATGAAGAAATTTAATTGTTGGATAGTATATTTATTTAAATTTTTTAACTATACAATTATTGTCGATAAGAATAATTTTACATCTTGATAGCATGCAGTCTTTGATCGTTCCGCTGCAATACAAATATAAGAATCAACATGCTATCTTTTTTTTTTAAATTGTAAAAAAGAAATAAAAAATGAATCAAATGAATATGATTGTAGTAATATTTGTACATTTGCTGAAAAAGTAATTAATAAGGGAAGGTACATAATTAGGACCGTTGAAGTTGGGGACCATGGAGATGAGATGCAGCTGAAAACTTCTCTAACTCTAACAGAAAAGCTGACGTTTTTGCAGATTTCATGGCCATAGCAGCAGGCATTCAGGTGGATAATAAGTGCATGTATTGGATCACTTAAGACAAAAACGATTAAAATAAATAAATAACAATACACAAGAAAATATAATACAAAAAATATTTTATGATTTTTATCTGCTAACTCTTGATCGCCTATTTCACTTAAATATACGTGTCAAATATAAAATAGATGATGGAGATTATGTAAATAAAATACAAGATAAAATATTAATTTGAAACAAGAGATCCCACACAAATTTTGTTAATTGTATGAAGTGGAGACGAGATTTTATAATTTCAGGAAATAAGTGTATGAATAAAAAGTTCAACTAGACAAAAATATAAAAATAAAGTACTAATCAAAATTTAAAACAAAAATGATTTAGTTCTAAAGAAGAAAAATAGAGTTGTCAGCATAAAATAAATTTTAAAATTTTGTTTGATCTTAACTAGAATAAATATTTAAGTATAAATATTTTTAAAAAATTTTAAAAAGAAAATTAGTATTTTGTCACAAGGACAATATTATATCTAATTAAATAAAATTATGAATATAAAACAAATAAATATCTTTGCATGTGCTTTGGCATGGAGGGTTTAGCTAGTACTTATTTATAATATGTTTGATTCTATAATTTGGACAATGTAAATTGTGCACGAACACTTAATATACCAATATTTAGAAGCTTGAATCATGATTTTTTAGTATGTAATAATTTAATTTTTTTTAAATACATGCACACCCAAGTGTCAAAAGAGTTTAAAACTCGGGACATTGCATTCAAAAAACAATCCTCAAACCACTTGTATCAATCCTTATTGACTTTTTTTTCGTTATATTATAATAATTTTATCTTTTTTTTTGGGGGGGGGGGGTTATGTTAATTTTTTCTATGTTTATAACTGCTCAATTAATTAATCAACAATGAAGACCTTATTATTAAAAAAAAAAAAACAAAAAGTAGTATCAGTATTCTTCAATTTTTAATGGCCAAAGTGTTGCTTCTCCTACAAATTTCGGTTTAAATTATTTAAAGCTGTAACTGACATTGTTTTATTTCACTGACGCTTCAATAATGTATTAATGTCCATCCGCCTAAGTTAAAAACTAATAAATTGCAATATTAATGACCAGTAATAAAATCCTATTAAATATTGAATTTATATTGGGTGGTTGCTTTATATAATTTCGCCAAGCTCTTGTTATTTGTTATTAAATCGTTGAATTGTCCCTTCGGGGACATTCAATAAAATTGAAACGAAATAGAGAGTTATTAAATCTTTAAGAAAACAAAATTACTCATAATTGACTGTTTGTAATTAATTAAGTTTAATATATTTTTAATAAAAATTAACATTTTCTTATTAAAGTTTGAGAACACCGAAATTCTCTAAAATTAAGTCCATGATTTTACTTAATGCCATACAAAAAATAAAATAAAATACATGCGTATATATATGCATACACGATATATGTGCACGATTCTTATAAAAAAAATTGTTTGAGCATATTTTATAGTATTATCTTGGATACTTATATCAGATCATATTAAACACCCATTAAATAATATATTTTTTAAAAAAATCTGTATAATTATATTTATATTATATCATATGTATCGTGTTGGTCAATTTTAAATCGGACGTTTCTTTATTTTGCTTGGGAAATTGCAAAATTAATAAAGCGAGGGGAACAAAGCAAAAAGACCATAATGGGAGGTGCTCTTTCCAACTTGGAAATGCTCTTGTATGTATCATCAAGAAGAAGAAGAAGAATTTGTTAGAAGTCAGGGCTAATCATTTGGTCCAAAGACAAAAGAAAAAGATATGATTTGTGTTATTAGCTACGTGATTGTTTACTTTTTTGCACTATTTCAAATAATTGCTTTAGTTTTTTCCACTTCGTGTCTGCATTGTCGGATGACTACAAAGAATTTGTGGGAATAAAAATAGAAAAAGTTTGGCATAAATATGTTTGGGAGCCTTGGGGGTGAGGGCCCCTTTTAATTTATAATAAAAAAATAAGCCAAGAATAAAAGTTTGGAGCCATAGGGGTTGGTGGGGGTCCAGGTTTTGCATTGTTTGCACTTTGCAACATAAATTATATGGGAAGGGAAGATTCAAAGACTAGAGCTTAACTTAGTTTGAATTCATTTGTTTGAAAATGATAAAATAAAAGTATTGAATTCATTTGTTTGTACTGATAAAATAAAGTATTGAACACATTTTAGTATTAAAATGAGGTAGTACCACGTTATCCAAATTTGAAAATGTGTTATTTTTTTCGCTATATTTATATTGTACTCCCTATTCGTAGTGAATCAAATAGAATAGTTTATTAACCTCCAAATGTGTTACTCGTGCGCCAATGTATTTCTCTCGATTACTATGATTTCATGCATTAAGTTTTTTATTTATTGTAATTACCAATTATTTATCGGTGATCATCTATTCATTATCATGCATTAGAATTTTCTACTTTAACAAATATCAATCCAACATCACTTTAGAAATAATTTTAAAAAAAAAAAAACTACGTTTCGGTTATAATTTTGAACGTCTTCTCACTACAATAAGATCGAGTCATTCATACCTAAAATGCTAAAAATGATTCATGTGGAAAAAAATTAAGTTGAAGAATCACATCATGCCAAGGGAGTTTTCTTTGATGTTGTTCTCTAGTTATATTCTTATTTCTTAGTGGAAAACAAATGAGCAGATTTCAAATGGCCCAACTTTTAGGAAGCTAACTAACAAGATCATAATAAGGTCCAATGAGTTTCTCATTCAGAAGCCCAATACAAACCCTAAACTTGCTGTCTATTGTAATTTGTGAACAATGGTTCCCTGTATTAACATTTGATTGCTTCTTTACATTATAGTTAATTTCCACCATAAAAAAGAAGTTTTGAATCCTAAAATAAAATAAAATAAGTTCTTAGGTCCTTCTAACTTCTTACTTATTTTTGTTTAAGTATAATATGTTCGGGTTTAGATTTTATGACAAGTTATCTTGTATTTTGAGGTGCCTATAATTCGACAAAAGAATCAACATTTTAGTTGACTGTCAATGTCAATTTTTATTATTATATTTTTTAAGAAGAGTTTAACTATGCTTAAAGTAGGGCTATCATCGAGTCGGATTCATTAATACTAATTTGCATGTTAACGGATCGGATTAGATCCGATAAAAGATCCAACCCAATTAACAATAAGATTTATTTATTTTAATAAATAAACAAATATAAATATAAATATTTACTATTTGAAAAATAATTGTGGTTTTGTATATATGTATTTAAATAGGTTAATTTAAGATTTTTTTTAAAGATTATTAATAAAGAAAAACATATTTTTTAGAATAAATAATTTTAAAATTATTATGATTCATAGTGAAAATAGGTGAAAATTTTAACTTTAATTATTCAATTTAATATTCTTTACTAATAAAATATTATAAAAATTCGGGATTCGGATTTTTAAGAATTGGCATTCCTAATTTCATATCCGATTCATTTATTTTGTATAGCAAATATTTATAATTAGATAACTATGGAACTTTTTTTTATCGGATTTGATTAAATTCGAATTGGATTCAGCAGCCCTAGCTTAAAGTCTAAAAGCAAGAAGAAGAACTTACCCAAGCGGCCAAGCCCAACTGCCGAATCCAGACCCATTAGTGAACTACAAAGCCCAATTGATATAAATCTTGTAAGATGTTTGCTTAAAATTCACGTCGTTAGGGTTTTACTTGCCTGGAGCTTTGCAGAGAAACAGAGCTTTGTACAGCAAGACTTCTTCTTCAGCGTCGGAACGCTTCTCAATCCACAGTTTTCAACGATGGTAATCTCTCTCTCACCGTGAACATTATACGAGGTTAAAAATGGAGTTTTGTTGTTCGAATTTTTAGCTTGAAGAAACAGTCTCTTATATGAATGGTTGAATTGGTATCTAATTGTCCATTTCTTTGCTTCCGAGTTTGCTTCTTTTATCTTTCGATCATTTCAGTTTATACATGTACGGTTTTCGATTGTTTGCGCTGTTGTGTGCATCTTTAGTGAAATAATGTTTGCAGGTTTATTAAGACGTGATTTTTTCCCTTTATTTGGTTGTGCTCATACTGATTTGCGTAGATAGATATTAAAAAGGATGTATATGCTGAGGTTTACCTGTTTAATCCTCGTGTGTATAAAACTTTTATTGATGGAGTGTTTTATGCTTAACATGGGATTTTATGTAATGGCTGCTGGTGTCAATTTCAGGCCTCTGCCAAGGCGAAGGCACAGGCGAAAAAGGCTGCTGCGGCAGAAGACGAGGGCATGGATCCAACGGTACGTCTGGTTTTATGCTTTTATTGCATTGGAGTTTTCTTGTATCAATCTGTTTGAATTTTCTTATTAAGTTTATGGAAGGACTTTATGTGGTTTGTTTCAACGAGTGCTATGTGTTGGTTGCAGCAATACTTTGAAAATAGGCTGAATGCTCTTAAAGCACAGAAGGATGCTGGGATCAATCCATATCCCCACAAGTTTGAAGCCAAGTTATCTATTCCTGAATACGTGAAGAAATATGAAAATTTGAACAGTGGGGATCATCTTGAGGATGTTGAAGAAAGAATAGCTGGTATTGGAAATCAACCATGTGCTTTATTCAGTATGTCTTAGCAAAATGTGACATTTGACTAATTATGTTGATGTTCGTTTTGGTAGGACGGCTTATGAACAAAAGATCGTCATCATCCAAGCTGTTCTTTTATGATTTGCACGGTGGTGGTGCCAAAGTTCAAGTTATGACTGATGCAAGGTATTATTATATCTCATTGTCCTGCTTCAACCGATAGATAATGACTTTATGTGTGATACCATTGAATTTACTCTCTAAATGTTATTTTAGGAAATCGGATTTGGAGGAAGAAGAGTTCACCAAATTCCATAACTCGGTTAAGCGAGGGGATATTGTTGGAATTATTGGTTTCCCAGGTCTGTGACTGTTCCATTTTAGATCCAAACTTCAGTCTTAATAAGAATTTTATGTAGTATATGGTAAAGCGAATCAGGATGTTTGAATTGTCGTTAGTTTGTATAGTCATTCGTTTGGATTATATAATTTTCCTGCACCTTCAAAATGTGGTGATGGAGTGCCTTAATTTATAGGCAAAAGTAAGAGGGGTGAGCTTAGTATCTTCCCAAAAACGTTTATTGTGCTTTCCCACTGTCTCCACATGATGCCACGGCAAAAGGCTGGTCCGGGATCAGACAATGCTAAGGTAAACTCTGATTCTTATTTGCCAGCATATACCCACTTTTTGGCTTCTTCATTGAATTTCAATTACCTTTTGACAGACAACTGATGTGTGGGTCCCGGGAAGCGGAAGAAATCCTGAGTCATACATATTGAAGGATCAGGAAACACGTTATAGGCAGCGTTATTTGGATTTGATGTTGAACTCGGAGGTTCGGGAAATATTCAAGACCAGGTCAAAAATTATTTCTTACATCAGACGTTTTCTCGATGAACGAGATTTCTTGGAGGTATGTGTGAGTCTAGAGAAGTGAAGTTACAAACTAAAATTTAAAAAATAAAATCACAAAAACACTTTCAAGGGTTTTCAACCAGGAACATAGTTTACTTCAACCTGAGAGCTTCTAGTTTATTTGAAATTTAATCAGAACCAACAAACTGAAACATCTGTTTTTGTTCCAAATGGAGAAAAGCACTTCTTTTAAGAGTTTGCAAGCCCTCCCTATATCTGATCCCTGATCTTTATTTTCGCTAATTATTTACAAGCTTGACCCTAGTTCTTTGGTTCTGAATTTTCAAACTTTTTGTTTGAAGGTTGAAACGCCCATGATGAACATGATTGCTGGGGGTGCTGCAGCAAGACCATTTGTGACCCATCACAATGAATTGAATATGAGACTTTTTATGCGAATTGCTCCTGAACTATATCTCAAGGAATTAGTTGTTGGCGGCTTAGAGCGTGTTTATGAAATTGGAAAACAGTTTAGGAATGAAGGAATTGACCTAACACACAATCCTGAGTTTACTACTTGTGAGTTCTACATGGCTTTTGCTGATTACAACGACCTAATGAAACTAACCGAAGACATGCTTAGTGGTATGTTTTGCAAATCTTGCTATTTATTAACTTTTGATATTTTAAAATTTTTACTTACTCCCATTTGGCTCAACTGAGTTTCTTGTTTTCAGGGATGGTCAAAGAACTCACAGGCAGCTATAAAATAAAATATCATGCCAATGGATTGGATCATGACCCTATCGAGATTGATTTCACTCCTCCATTCAGGTTTCTCGTCTTTTGTTCTTTTCATTTTACATATACTAATGCCATAATCTATTTACTCAACTTCTTTTTAGTAAATGTTCTGTTCTCTTGTACTGCTGTATATTTGTCAATTTATTATATCTTCTATTCCTTATTATAATATGAATATATAGTATTATCTTATTTCAATTTTTTGACTTTATTTTTAATTTAACGCATGAATTAAAAATTATGGAAAATCCAAATTTCTAGATTTTTTATTAATTTACTTTGTTGTAATTTGCACACACCAAGGGTGCTTGGTTACCAGTATTATTGTTTACATAAAGGTCACAAGCTCGTTTCACTTTCTGCAGACGCATTGATATGATAGAGGAGTTGGAGAAGATTGCTAATCTAAGCATTCCCAAGGACCTAGCCAGCAAGGAAGCTAATGATTATCTGGTAGATGCATGTGCTAAATTTGAAATCAAATGCCCACCTCCTCAAACAACTACTAGATTGTTGGATAAGGTACGGTAACGGCACATCTTTCCTTTTTATTTCCTTTTAATTTTATACAAGGTTTTAGAAAATATATGTTTGCTTTGTTTATGTTTTCTAATTGTTGTGCTTGCAGCTTGTTGGGCACTTCCTTGAGGAAACATGTGTAAACCCTGCCTTCATCATCAACCACCCAGAGATCATGAGTCCACTTGCAAAGTGGCATAGATCGAAACCTGGCCTGACCGAACGATTCGAGCTGTTCATCATCAAGCATGAAGTATATATTCAATTCCATATCATTTCTCTACTCTGTTTCTTTCCCTTGTCAATAGTTTTTTTTGACCAATGATATTTTTGTTTCAATTTTTTGACCAACTTGACAGTTTTGCAATGCATACACGGAATTGAACGACCCTGTTGTGCAACGACAGCGTTTTGCAGACCAACTCAAGGTACTTATGATGAATTGATTCTTAAATATAACTTGTGCTACTGCTAAAATAACTGGGAACACATGTTAAATTTGTTATATATTGCCATTAGGACCGTCAATCAGGCGATGATGAAGCAATGGCCTTGGATGAAACATTTTGTACTGCCCTTGAATATGGATTGCCTCCAACCGGCGGTTGGGGATTGGGCATTGATAGATTCGCAATGTTGTTGACCGATTCACAGAACATAAAGGTAACTACATATCTCAATCTAAGATTTTGGTTGGTGAGTGCTTGGTAGAAAAGTTTTCAGCTAAAGAAAAAGCAGTTCCATGTTTGTAGAAAAAAGCCCGAGGGTCACTTTTAAAATTTCAAGTTATTTTCAAAACTAATTTAGAAGCTTCAGCTAGAAGTTGGCCTTTAATATCTTTCAGCTTCTTCAAATAAACTTGGTAATTCTAAATACTCTCAAAGCGCTAAAAACAGAAAGTACACAATTACTTGCCCTTTTTTTTCTCTGAGTTGAATGTATTTTGAGCTTATTATTTTGTACAGGAAGTCTTGCTTTTCCCAGCAATGAAACCTCAAGAGGATCCCTCAAACAAGGAAAAGGATAGGTACAGATAGCAATATATTATTTTATATATATATATATTTTTTTGAATATATTATTTTATATTTTCTTAGTACCAATCTTTTTTTAACTTTGTACGACTCCTTTTGCCAGCAACAAGAAGACAACTGATGAGCCCCCAGCTAAAGGTGTGCAATCTTAGCTCATTGTGACAACTCAATATGTTCTCCTTGAAGCTTTGTTATTGCTAGTTAACTTATTTGGCTTCACTATCCTCAAATATGCAGAGCTCGAAAAGATCGTGAAATTGTCGTGAGAATTCTCGAGTCACCTTATCAGAGAGAATAACTGCATCTCTCAGTTTTTGGATTATTTATAGAAAATTGCTGTATTCGGATTGTACTTGTTGATTGAACAACTTTCCCCAGTTTGAATTCAAATATATTGGCTGTTTGTATTGATTGCCTTTGCTCTGCGCTATGAAATTATAGAATCTTCCTTGTCCAGCAATTAGTGCAAAAAAATCATGTAATATCTGAAATAACAATGTAGCTTCAAGAACTTGTACAAATACACCTAATTCATGTTAATAAAGAATACACTTTCTAAAATAATACCATATACATATATTGACACCATTCGACGTCTGAAAGAATATCCTAACTAAGGGGAAGAAAGGGGATTAATATGAAAAAATAATAGGATTGGAAATTGAGCATCATTCTACGCGACTCTAACTCCACTTGGTCTTTTCCCTTCCATTGCATCTTTCTTGTCACGACAATCAGCACAAAGGAAAGGACCTTGCCATGGCTTTGAGCTCATCGAGAAGATTGAACCAGCGTGTACTGATATTCCTTCATTCGGTGCAAGATCTAATTGGCAGACGGCACAAACGAACATCCCACATGTTTGGTTACCCGAATCATCATTTCCGAGTCTGCAAGTATTGGAAACAGAATATAATAAGAATTATATTGCAGGAAGTTCATGTAGTTGGGTCCAACCTCAGAATACCTTATATTGCACTTGAAATTTGTTGATCAATGTTTGATTGTAAATATATGACCAAAATAGCATGAATTAATCGAAGGATTAAGGGATGCCAGGGTAAGTTTCTGTAATTTCTTAAACCTTCGAAAAGTTTGTGCAAGTTATCTAAACCTCAGGATATGCCAGGTAGAAAATCATGCGAAGACAATTAATACAAATCAAGAACATCCAAACAAGCTGCAACTTGCCAACAATGATTGGTCCAAATGGTTAAGGTTTCTTTCTCCACAACAATGACTCTAGGTTCGAATACCTCAGGCCACTTGGGTTGGGGTGGGGGGTGTTTAAAAAAAAAATGCAAGATTATAATAACTTTATAATTCAAACACAATTTATAAATCTATCCAAATCCAAAAACGGGACCAGAATTTGACATTTGAGACAAAACCCTTGACAAATAACTTCATAATCCAAACACAATTTTAAATGGCAGATGAATAAACTCATGAAATAACAACTAAAATCATACTAACCTCTCTGCAAGCATCGCCGATCCTTCCTCAAACAATTCCTCAACAATCCCGACACTCGATAGCTTCCTTGCTAATTTACCAGCAGATTTTCGGGATTTCCTTCTGAACAACAATGCTAGAAATTTGTTATATGTCTTTGGTGGAGGAGATGGAGGAGGAGCATTATTGGTGGGAGGGATAACATCAACAACAACACAAGTAGTGTCATCCTTCAATCCACGAGTCCTCAATGCTTCCTGTACAAACCAAATTTACTAATCAAGATTTTGTTTCTGGTCAGTAGCAGCCATTTTTAGTTTAAAATTAAACACTTTCATTTATTTAAAAAAGGATTATGAGCTTAAAGCTTAAATACCTTGACTACTAGTCTAGCTGCAAGTTCAGCAGGCAAACCCCGGCAACATTTTGCAGCCATTTCTGATGATAATGCATCCCAAATGCCATCTGACGCAATTATTAGCCTTCCACCTGCATTTGATAACTTGAAGGTAATACAAAAGGTCAGGCTGGAGAAGATATAGCTTCACTAAAAGATGTGTATATTAAACAAACTTCCCCTCTAAGTTTGAAATAACACATAACCCCTTCTGAATAACAGCATTCATACATGCGGGAGAAATTTGGGGAATTTATTAAATTGGAATAATTAAATGATATAGCTTGAGGTTTGGCCTAATACAAAAAGTCAGCAAAGGTTTGATAAATTACAGTACTTTTAAGATTTAGGTTGACATGGTCTATCATAATTATGGATTTAAAGTCAATGGCAATATAGTGTATTCATAAAAAAATCTGAGATGAAACCATCAAAATGGATGGATCCAGTGTAGTGTAAATTCTTTCACAAGGAAAGGTTTTGTAGTTTCTTAGACCTCATGGAAAGTTTGTGTACTTAATAACAACCCTTAGGGTATGCCGGTGTAATAATCCCTATTACATTTGGAATGATGACAGTATTTAACAGAGCAGAATAGTCAAAGGGGCTAACTGTAAAATATGAAATAAGTTAAAAAGGAGGTATGCATAAAAATAAAAATAAAAACGCAACAGAACAAGGAAAATTGCTGAGAGACTTGGCATTTAAAGTCGAGAATAGAATCTAGATACCTTCACTTGCTTAACATATGGAATAGGAACAATAAATTCTCCCACATCCATGTCTCCAATTGATCTCGAAAGGCATAAACCTCCAGGCCAACAACGAAGAGGACCAATCTATGAAAGTAGAATTAAAGATAAATCAAACCACCGAAAATATTTAATCATAACTTCTTTCTGATCCCATATAAAGAGAAATTTCACCTCAGCCCCGCCAAAAATGCTAAGCCTCCCAACTTCGCCTCCACTGGCTGTTACACGTTCCCTTCTGTAATACAAAATTGGTATATGTTTATTAAAAGGTAAAAGGAAAAAGGGGAAAAAAGAAAAGGGAAGGAAAAGAAAAAAGGACACTTACTCCTCTGCATTTTCTTCAAGTCTATGATCAACAGTCAAGTCGGTAACACTGCCTCCTTGAGCATCTAATACACAACGAGAATCTCCAACACATGCAACTGTAACGGTCCATCCATCAACTATTACAAATGTTGCTGTAGTGCCAGAAGTTTTCCCTAAGATGAGAGTAAAACATCATCAGCATCGCATATAATGACAAACAAAGCCGTATCATAGCGTAGGAGTGATGAAAATTCACATGCCTCTGCTCTGAAACTCCTTATCTGTCTTAACAAAACCAGCAACTAAAGCTCTAGGTAACGCTTGAATCCATTCATCACGCCCGAGGCCACGAGGAATTGCATCCAAAACATAGTTTAATAAATGATCCCTTGAAAAAATGGCTGCACCATTCCCATTGTGCCCATCAAAAATCTGAAGAAAATTAAAAAAAATATATTTGGATTTCATTTACAATTATCTTAAAACTATACTGTTAAGTAAAATTGGATCACACCAGCTTGGATCTACCAAAATAAATCCATATACTTTCAGATTGTGACAAAATATTGAAAATTATTCATACCCCGAAAACCGAGAACGATGTAGATGGATTTCCAGGAACTCTCATGCAATCTGTCTTTATCAAAAAATAATCTTCCCCTTTCCTGGATTGAGCTGCAGATCCATATGATACTATTGGCTTCTCCATTTTCTCATTCTTTAATTCCTTACTTATAAGTTCAGCTAATGGAACAAGATCTTGATTGGAAAGCCTATGTCTCTCTTCTCTTGATCCCATTTCTGCTGGGGCACAGTTATTTCCACTAAGCTCAACAAAATCACAAAATAGTTTCACATCTCAGAAATTTCCACCGTCATCACCACAACAACTGCACCCACAACAAGCAAAAGATAACTTTACTTTCAGCAAAACAAAAGGAAAAGAAGTTGTGCCTGCTAATTAACTTTAGTGAATTTCACCAATGCCAAGAATATTCACTTAAAAACAGATAAAACTCTGTTTACGGACCCAAATTGAGAAAACCCACTTTACTAAATCGAAGAATTTCAAGAACCTGTAAAGCTTGAATCTTTATTTGCAACCACAGCTTTACATATAGGTATACATCATTGTCAACATTACTTCATGAAACCCCAGATAAATAAGTTCGAAAAAAAAAAGCATAAACAAAACAAGAACCACTCAACGAAAACGAGCAATTTAATGAAGAACATGTAAAGATTCCAGAGAGAGAGGAGAGAGAGAGAGGCAACATGGGATTTACCTCAAAAGGAAGGGTTTCGCTCTGCTGCGTGAAGTATAATTTGTTCTCTATTTTTTGTTGTGGGAAGAATGCAAAAATGCAGATCTGACAGTGACCCGAAATCCTCAAAGAATCCCACTATGAGAGATGAAGTAATAAAGAAGGAAGAAATTCCACACGCAAATGAACCAAACGCGGATTGATGACAATGAATGAACTGTAAAAGGTTCCCAATCATCAACAATTTGGTTTCTCATAAAACAAACATTCTATGGTTAAAGATATGTGTGTATATATATATATATATATGTATTATATTATGTGTGTGTTGTATGACAGGCTAACAAAGATCTTTTTCTCAGGTTAAAACAATGATTAGGTGAAATTACAGGTTTATTGACCCAGAAATGGTGAAAAGGTTGAATTATTGCCATCCTCATCAAACATGGAGTTATATTTTTCTATTTACGAGTAAAACATATCTCGGTTGGTTTTGGTGGGACAAATTTACCACAAGGTGCACGGTTCGATTTTCACAGGTTGGAGTGTGGGAGCTTTATTCTTGAGTTCAATTTGGGCTTTGAGGGTGGGCTTCTTATAGACCTAGTGAGGAGCACACCTCCCCTTAACGAGCCACTGAATACCTGATTTACCTCCTCTCACTTGCTTTGTCGGGCGTGAGTGTGGGGCCCTTAGGGTTGCAACCTTTTGCCACAAGTAAAACATTTATTGGCTTATAAAATATGCTAAAAATAAACGCTTAGGTTATTTTTTTAAAGAAAGAAAGATATTAATTTAGTGATTTTTTTTCGGAGTTACAAGAGAATAAAAAAAGTAATATGTACAAAATGATAGTACATTTGAATATTTGATACAATCACATTTATTTTAGAAAATTGTTTCTGAAATTAGGAAATGAGTTATCATTAATGTTGATGTACCTTCAGTGTGAACTTTAAATTTCTAGAAAAAATATTGTGGTACTTTCTATTGTTTATTGACACTAAATGACATGGCGAATGGGAGTTGGGCCAAATAATTCTTCAGTATAATGATCTATATTCGAATTTTATTTGGAATACGTGTTTAAAAATAATGACATAGACATGCACAAATAAAATAAATGAAATTTCTTGGAATATATATTTTTTCCAATTCAAGTTATTAATATTCAAGCTAAATTTGAATCATTTTTTCATCATGACATGGGTGGATTCTGCACTGCCACGTGGCACCACCTCCTGAGTCGAGTGTTGGCATTGTTCGACTTTGAGGTTGAGGTTAACAACCCTCCGACTAGGTTAGAAGGCTGGTGAAGGTCTGATCTAGTTACACGAGCTAGCCCTCAAGGGTAAGTGGAGGAATAGTATCATTCGACTATCGACCTAGTCGTTTCTACATCTAACACTTAGTATAGATGTGGAGTCTTTCAAGCTATCGTTAGTATCAAATGTCAGAATAGTACTTCGTATACATTAAATATATCTTGAATTCTTCACTCAACCACTTCAATGCATCATGATATAAATACTCTCTCACTAACACTACTAAGTAAGCGCATTTATTACACTTACGTCGATTCGAATCTCTCAGCCTAAATCGAAATACTGACTTGAGCATCAAGTGCCGGCCCTAGATCGACCCTCACCTT
Source organism: Lippia alba (assembly GCA_037834125.1). NCBI lineage: Eukaryota > Viridiplantae > Streptophyta > Magnoliopsida > Lamiales > Verbenaceae > Lippia > Lippia alba. The sequence continues at coordinate 2,579,769 of JBBMKE010000009.1, forward strand.
ATCCTAAGTCGATATACAACTCACGTTTGCTCAATTCTCAGAGCTCTACTCTCGAGTCGATAACTTTTTCTTAAATAAATTTTAAGTGGTTGACAAATTTCTAACTCGAGATCAAACAGTGGAGATTTTGGTTCGATCATACCCCATTCTAATAGTTTTGAACATTTTCAAAATGTGATTAATCATAATTACATATTTATTTATAAGGTGGCTAAATTATTCATACATGGAGCATAGTCTTAATAATCATTGTTCTTTCCGAAACTTCTGGTTTCATATGGTTCATGTCTCGTCTTATTATTCAAACACTTAGGTCGAACTTTTATCCCTCAATAACCTTTTTTTTTTTTAATCCGTAATCTACCCCGTTCACATATGCAAATACTTACCACTAAGTCATATGCTCGACTTCTCACAATAACCTAATAATATAAAATATTTATTGTCACTCACTTTTTATTATTTCGGTCACTTTTATATTTTGGTTCATTAATTTACTGTATATTTTATTTTTGGAACTCTAGTTTCTCTTTGATTACCTAATTAGCTTGTCCAACCAAAAACCATACATTAAACAACTGTTACATATGCTCGATTGTGGTAATTCGAAACTTATCTGCTAATTTAATTGTTGTAGCTATGATCGAGACCGTTATGTACTCGAATAAGATTATTACTTACTCTGCTAATGACACGAAATTGTTCATGTTTCATTACTATTGTTGACATTTTTGTTTATTTTCTTTATTTGATATTTGGATTGATACTATGAATTTGCAACTTTCATTGCTATACAAGTATACATGAGAAGGGTTTTCGGTAAACTCCGCACAATCTCGTTTATCAATTTTCTCTCTTTTTTCCAAAGAAACTATCGGATATAAATTTATTGCAACTCCAACTTGTACTATTATTATTTTTTGGTCTTGCCAACTTGTATTGTTATTATTTATTTCCTAATTTTCATCATTGTACCTTTGAAGGTCCACTTTTGTCCGACAATTTCGTACGTTATTACAGGTTATTTTCAGGCTCCTCAAATTCTGAGAAAATTTGGTAGGGGTCTCATCACCTACAGCCAATATGATTATGGCTCTTCTCCATTTGACACCTTCAAATTCATACTCATCTCCCTCTAACTGGGATCAAAACAAAGTTCAAATTCTATTCAGCTTCTGAAAACAGATTACAAAGAACCTTTTATTCTTTACAAAGAATTGATATTCCTTTTTTCCTTTTCTTTTTTTTTGAAACAAATTGATATTCAAAAGCCATGTAAAGAACTTCTTGTAGTAGAATCACTACTGATCCATTTCTCAATCACACCATTAGGAGAAGTCTTAAAATTCAGATCCTTCCTCTTCAACAACACAGCATCATCTTCGTTCTCCGGCGAGCGACGGATCTTTCCCGTTTCGTGCCCACTCCGCACCCCCTTCAAAAACTCAACCACCTCATTCATCGACGGCCTCAAATCCTTTGCCGTCTGCAAACACCTAAAGGCCAACTCAGCCACCAAAGTGCTCGTCCTCCTAACCTCACCGTCGCTCTCATACCCAATACTCCTATCGATCAGCTCATCAAACGCGTGCCTCCTTATCCTCTCCAAAGCCAAACTAGCCAAATTAATCTCATCCGTACTCCTGTCCATATCCAGGGCGGGCAACGAGGAAACCAGCTCGATCAGCACGACTCCAAAGCTGTAAACGTCGCTCTTATCAGTCAACTGATAGCACCTATGGTACTCGGGGTCCACATATCCCGGCGTCCCCTGAGGGGCCGTCGAGATATGGGTGACATCATTAGGGAAGAGTCGGGACAACCCGAAGTCGGCTACTTTGACTGAGAAATTGTCATCCAATAAAATGTTGTTTGTTTTGACATCGCGGTGGATTATGTCGGATTCATGGAGGTAGGCTAGGGCAGCGGCGGTCTCGATCGCAATGTTCAATCGGACGGCCCACGATAGGGGTGAGATGTGGGCCCGAGGGCCGTGGAGGTGATCAGCTACCGTGCCGTTGGGGATGTACTCGTATACAAGTAGAAGTTCCTTGCTTTTTGTGGATGTGCAGCCATAGAGAGAGACGAGATTGTGGTGCCTCAGGCATGTGAGGATTTTGATCTCGTTCATGAATTGCTCGACTCTTCGGGAGCTGTTCTCGTACATGCGCTTTATCGCTACCTCTCTTCCGTCATGGAGCTTGCCTAGTTACGACGACATAGGAAGGTTTCATTAGATTGTATTTCCTACCAGAAAATTTTAGTGAAATTGCCGCATGTGAAGAATCAAATGGAGTTTTAGTTACATTTTAAGGATAAGTGGGGTAATGATGCAAACTTATTACATGCCTTAAGGTTTGGCCTAATTACACCAACTTCCCCTAAGTTTCAGAAATTACAAAAACTTCCCAACACTTTATATGTGACTAGTAGAATGCAAGATACATGTACAAAACAAGATATATGGTGGGTATGTGACATGCATTTAATCCAGTAAAATATGTGGACGGAACAGAAAAGTGGGACAAAAGATCTGGTACAGTAAAATATACGCAATCTAAACCGTAAAGTGTGAACGAAATACAATTTCTTACCATAGTATACAGTTCCAAAGCCTCCATCTCCAATTTCCTTGGAAGAATCAAAGTTATTAGTGGCCTCTACAAGTTGTGTGTAAGAGAAAATAGGGATGCCAAAGCAGAGGCTCCCACGATCTTCGACGTCTGAATTCGAGTTAGGATCAGAAGACGTGTTTTTTGAAACAATTTGAGCTTTTCTGAACCTTTCCTTCCATCTCCACATTACAAAGAACACAAACAGGCATAGAATGAAAACTCCACCTCCAGACATAGCTGTTATAGAAACCAGGATTCATTAAACATGGCATTTCAATACAAATTAATGGTAATTACAATGATTTGATTAAATTAAAGGAATAAAATCCCTTTGATATCTCGTTTTGCTCGTTCACCGCAAAACTTTCATACTTTTTGGCCAAATCACCACCTAAAGATTGCATTTTTTTGCCAGTTCATAACCCCAGAGAAGTAGTGTTGGAAGGTAAACTGCAACAAAATGCAAACTTTAGTCGGCAATCAGCAACAAGTGAAGTTTTGCGGACGAAAAATGTTAAAGTTCTATAATTCGGACAGTAAAAATACTATTTTTATCCCTTACATTCATATCTATTCGAGAAATATACCTGTAGCTAACACCAACGTCACCCAATTTTTTCCTGCATCAAATTCAACACAGGAAACACTTCAGTAAAACAGACAAGATAATAAGGAGAAATAACCAAACCGATCTTCTACCCCACTTATGCAGCAGTTTACATGTTTCTTTGATTCTTTTCCAGGATTTGAATCAAGAACGTGTCATAATACGAACTGTTTGCAACTCCAATCTACACAACAAATTCCGCAAGAAAACAAACAATGTTTACAAAATCAAACGATAATTACCATGCTTGCAGCTCTTAGAATGAGGCCTGTCAGTACAAAAACACCTGAAATGGTAAGAATTCTCAAAGAAACCACAACGCCCACCACTATCTTCACACACATCACAGTGACTAGCTGTCCAATTCAACACAAACCCTCTTCTCAGCAACTCTGTAACATTACTCCCATGATCATCTGCTCGCTCCTCCACCGGAGCAACTACGTTCCTCCCGCAATCATTCAATGCATTCGTAAAGTTCGCATCTTTTTCATACAAAGTCAAATCCCATCTCCCCCCAACATCATTCGAGCCACAAAATACCCCATCTTCAGACAATAAACGGCTGCAGTTGGAGAACAAACGGAGCCCAGACACGTTTTCAGCGTAATCGAACTGGGCTGTGGGAAAAGTCGCGTTTCCAATCCCTGAAACGCAGTTACTGCTCAAAACAGCGGCATTATACACACGAATGGTTCGATTTCGATAGTGAATCTCCTCAATAATATACTCGTTTTCAAACAACTTGAGATAGGGAAACCCATTTAAATGGCTACAGTTTACCGCAAATCCAGGATACCCACAGTATGATTCTTGCTCATTTGCAACATAAAATGGAAATCTAATTTCTGGGCCTTCGCGGCACTTCGTCGGAACACAATTTTTGTAGTGAAAATCAACACCCCAACATCTTCTCGAGAAGAGGATAAGACAGAATATGCAAAAGTCTAAACTTTTCGAGAAATTATGCATATTATTAACCTCCATCAGCTGGAAAATACTGCGGATTAGTGCAAATCTTGGGAACTAAAAGTACACTGATTTGAAATTTCCCTTTCCTTCTTTTCCTCGCCATATGCGAAGTGGGCTTCGGCTTGACTAGGACTTTTGACATTCAAAAATCGTGACGCGATTGAGAGTTGCATGTAATTGACTAGTATTATCTTCTGACTTTGCGTGTTTGGTTCTTGATAAAAGTTAAAACTAGGGTTTCGAGAGGTGGGAGAGATGTCTTAATCTCGTAATTTGGATTAAATTAATGGTGTTTTGAAGTGAATTTCGGCACGACTCAATTTGATCTGTCTTGGTGGGGCTTGTTTGAATTGGTCTTTTGGCCTAATCTTGGAAGTACATTTCATGGAATTAATGTTTCTTGATTCTTAATTTTATATACGCCTATCAATTATCATCTTCGTCAAACGAACGGATTAAGAACTTACACGAGGATTTGGATCTAGAAGTTTGGCATTTATGGCGATTTAGTTAGGCTATGATAGATGTGGTAATTGTTTGGCTTGATTTTAATTGATTTGAATAGTGTATATGGAGATGAGTAATTTTGCAATTATAATGTTTTCTTTTTAATCTAAGAAATCGATTCTTCGTTAAGGATGAATTAGAACTCTCATTTCGTGTATCAAAAATCAAAATAAATAATTTATGAATCTCATGATCTCAATGCGCTAACATATTTATATATGTATTACTACATCTCTTTGGTGGTAAATTCTACTTGAATTTGATTCGATCAAATCAATATAATGAAATGACGAGTGTTTCACGTTTTTCTTCTTTGTATGCAGTACTTTACTCTTCTTATAATTTAGGATGATACTTCGATACAGATTGACTATCCAATTCTAAATATTTTGACATATTGACTATTGTCTCAAAATCTATTTTCATTATGATTTTCTCAAATCTCGATTCCTAAGCTCATCGGAGGCTTTTGTGAGTTTCAGAAAGCTCCGCCACACTAATTAGAACTTTATCAAGTTTGCAGGCTGACTACTATTTCTATCAACAAAATCACCATCTTTAGTAAGTATGTTTTATGGGATTTTAATTTTACCTAAACCAAGTGGAAGAAATATATAATTGAGTAGGGGTGTACATAAACCCGCACAACCCGTTTAATTCATCAGAACCGCATCAAACCGCCCAAGAACCGCCGGTTGAATTTTAAAAAAATAAATAACGGCAGTTAAAAATTATTACAACCCGCTACTTTTCGGTCGAATTGTGGGTTTAATAATTCAAATCCGCCTAACCGCAACCCGACCGCTATATCTATCTATCTATCTATCTATCTATCTATCTATATATATATATATATATATATATATATTTGTATTGAAATATTATTTTACAAGTTTTTTGATAAATTATAAAATTATACTACATGACATATATTGATATGATTATATTATTATTTTTATCTATTATTTTGAAGTCATTATGTATTGGTGTTGAAATAGGTTATTAGATTAGAATAAATTCTCATATTATTTATATCTTTTTGGTTATTGAAATAAAAGTTTGACTACAAATATATTTATTGAAAATATATATATAAATTTTATCAAACCGTCAATCCACCCGCTATATAACCGCACCCGTCCAACCCGAACCGTGCGGTTTGAAAAAATAATTATATATTTACGGTTTATATTTTTACAAATCCGCATGTTTCGGGTCGGATGATATTTTCCTACAAAATCGCCCATACCCGACCGCGTAACCCCTATAATTGAGTTGCAAAGAAGAAGATGGTTTGGGAAAATAGAAAATAACAAACTAAAGGCAAGCATCATTTTGTGGCCCAATTTGTGGTCCATATAACTTGTTGGGCTATTGATTGAGTTGGATTATTATGTTTTAGAATTATTAAATTAAATGGATTGCTCAAAATAAAATATTGGACAAATTACTCACATAATTAAATTTGTGTATTGTATTTTTAAGCTGGCAAACTTTGGAAATGAAGTTCCCCAAACTATTTAATTTCTAATTTAACTTCTCTAAAACCATAAATTCTTTAATATAATCTATGCCCATTTATTAGGGACGATATGGAATAATCGAGTCGGGAGGATCGCCACAATCTTGAGTTTTTGCAATATTTGAATTCGGAAAAAATTGGGATGGAACAAGGAAAAAGAAGAAAAGAGAAACACATGCCAAGATACACCTATGACCTATCCTGATTAATAACTTCATGGAGAATATACACGGAACACCTAATTTAATGTCACACTAACACATGCCGTAAACTAAAATATAACTTCTTTTTCCATGTATTTTCTTGCCTTTTTTTCCTTTTTTTTTTTGGTACTGCTAAATAATATAATAGGTCGAAGCAACGTGACACCCTCATAAACATACAGAAGTAATTCTTCTTTTCATGTAAGAATAAATTAAAATCAGAGAAAAGAGAACAAAAAGTAGCTTTCCACAAAGTTTTCCATATTTATTTCGAGAAATTAGAAGAAAAAGGAGAAGGTTAAGTATATAAAATGAAAATGAAAATTAAAGAAAGGATAATTTTTTCAAATACTCAAATTAAATTGGATAATTACAAATATCGCCCCATATTCATATACAATTACACTTACATCCTACCTAGATAATTTTAACTACACTTAATTCCTACTAGTAGTATATTATTATTTTTTAAATAGTAATGTATTAATTAAAAACTACACACTCATTGTGTGTGCAAATTCCGTATATGTATCACAGAATGAGTGAAATCAGGTTGCAATTTGATAATAAATCATAGTTGAGGTTTCAAATATTTATCCCTTATTTAAGTATATTAAAATTAATTTTTATATTAATATATATTTTATAATTATTAAATCATAAAAAATAAATTCATAAATAACACAAGATAATGTTATATTAGTTTAAAAAAATCTAAAATATGAGAAGAAAATTATAAAAAGGGTTAATTACATCCACACCCCATGTAAGTATAGGAAATTACAACTGGTGACACTCTTAGTCAGAATATTACACATTCACCAATTGAGGAGTTTTAAAATTACACTTAACCTCCAATGTTAGAACTTTTTGTCAAATAATTAATAGAAATGTCAAAATTTTACAAATCACCAGTTATGCCCCCCACTTCTTGTATTAAAAAAATAAAATTACAGAAAAAAGTGAATTGACGATTATACCCCAATTTATACTTAAGAAGATAAGGTTTTCTTTTGTGATTCAATAAACGTATTGTGTAGAAAATAAAGAGTTTTACAGATCGTCAATTCACTTTTTTATTATTTAAAAAAATTAACACGATAAGTGGGGGCATAACGGGTAATTTTTTAATTTTTTATATATTCTGTTAATTATTTGACGAAAATTGTTTAGTACTGGGGGTTAAGTGTAGTTTAAAACTCTTCAATGGGTGAATGTGTAATATTTTGACTAAGAGGGTCACCAGTTGTAATTTCTTATACTTACATGGGGTCTCAATATAATTAACCCTTTATAAAAAATATAAAAAGAATTAAAGTGACATTAGAAAAAAGAGTAGTTAATAAGATATTATTAGAGTGATAAAAAAAGTAAAAAGATTTTTTTTTTTTTTACTTGAAAAATCACATCATCAATTCCCTTTTCCGTGACACTTTCCATCGCACTCCGAAACATGTATCATATATCTGTGTTGATGCATAAAAATCATCCGGTAACACTTGGCACTTTCGTCCAGCCGCGATTCAATAAACTAGCTAAAAAGTTGAATCCCAAACTTGCCAGTCATTTTCTCCTGGCTCTCCACCTAAAAAAAACGTAAATAGATAAAAGACATCAAAAAAAACAAAAAGAATGAAAAAAATAAATAAATTCCAGATTTCTAGATATCAGTGCAGTTATTATCTCTCTCTTTCAATAACTCTCATATAGAATAATAAGTTAAAAGTAGGGATATATTTAACGGACAATTCCTCAAAACTCTCAAAGTGAGGAGTGAACACTCCTCAGTTTTGAAAAACTTCCTTTTCACTCCTCAACTCAAAAATAAAATATTTTTTCACTCCCCAATTTTCAGAATGTTGTATCAAAATTCAGGAATCACGGAACTAAATCTCTAAATTACATATATACATTATTTTTTGAAAAAAAATACATAATTTGGGGATTTAGTTACGTGATTCCTGAATTTTGATATAACATTCTGAAAACTTGGGAAGTGAAAAAATATTTTGTTTTTTAGTTCGGGAGTGAAACAGAAGTTTTTCAAAACTGAGAAGTGAAAGGTAATTTCACTCCCCACTTAGGGAGTTTTGAGGAACTGTTTTTTTTTTAAGTAAGATTATATAGTCTACTATTTTAGTTTTTTTTTAATTCCTTCGTTGGTTTTCTTTTCAAAGCTCTCCATTATCAAAAATGACTTAAACAAAACCTAAAAAAAAATATAAATTCACTCAAAAAATATGTCATTATATACATAATGATTTTGTTTTCATGGATGTATGTGAATAC
>JBBMKE010000009.1:2610595-2627731 GCA_037834125.1 Lippia alba
AAAATCAAATTTGAAGATTTAGGGGTGGGGTAGGGGGTGGTCGGGGGGCGGGAGGGGGGCTTCAACCCTCTTGGCCTTAATTGGCTCCGCCCCTACATATATATATAATAATAAAATTTCAATCCCAAAAATATATACATATAAAAAAAAAGGAAAATTGATGGGCTCCGCCACTGGTTGTTGGGCACTTTAACAAAGTCATATTTCTAATTTTGCTAATCTGGATGATAATGTCAACCAGTGTTTTCGGGATCGGACCGGACCGGACGTTCCGACCGCGCGGACCGTCGACCGGTCAGCTGAACGAACCGGGTTATACCCCAAAACTGTTAGCAATCAAAAACCGGCCTATTTTGTTAAAACCGCTTAAAATCGCGGTTCAACCGTTCTAACCGTAAAAGCGCTTACGGTTCAGTAGAACCGTTCGGTTCAGATACCATACAAATATCTCAACTCTTGGTCCTAAATCCCTAATTCCCCAAACTGAAACTGAACGTGGTTGGCTGCAGGGTTTTGCTTTCTTCCAATTTCTCCATCTTCTTCTTCTTCGTTGTTTTCGGCCGCCATCTTCTTCAGTTTTCCACCGGAGCTACAGCATACTCATCTCGTTGCTCCAATGATACTAACCCTCTTTCCGTCTCTCTCGCCTTTCTCTCTTTCACAATTTGAAGATGGTAATGGTTTGGGTCTTTGAGATTTAAAGGTGTCTGTTATTATATTGTGTTAGATTTTGAACAAGTTTTGGAGGAAGTTCTTAAATGCTCATTTTTTGGAATTCTGGTTGAGTTTCTATTATGTCTGAACATCTAGCATGGAAGAAAAATGCAAAATTTCTCATGTGGCTCCTGTAGAGATTAACTAAGTTGAGGAAAAAAAATGGAAAATTGATTTCTTTGTTCCAAAAATTCTATTTTTAATATTTAATATTATTTATTACATAATTATGACGTCACCGGTTCGACCGCGGTTCAACCGACGGTTGAACCACTAACCCTTGGCCCAGTTGATTTTCCGGTTCGCTTAACGGTCCGATCCTGAAAACATTGATGTCAACACACACATCCCATTCGAGGATATATAACGTGATGCCCATGAAAATTAATTATCATTTATATTAGTAAAACATGTATTAATTGGAAAAATCAAATTAGGAAAGTTCTTTTTTTTTAATCGACCAATTAGACCCTGAGATTATTATCGAGACTACAAATTACGAAATCACACTTAAAGATTGATCGTCAACATATGGATAATTAGGGTTCCGTCAATGATTAACGCCCATCGTTGCGAAGTTTGGATTTTAAATCAATTAATTAGAGAATTAATTTTTTTTAAAATTTTGAAATTTAAATCACAATAATTTGCAAAAAGTCTACTTTGCTAAAGTTATATATAATTCGGAAAATGAATTTTCCCAAAGAAGTAACATTTCTTATGAAAGCTCAAGCAAATAAAGTTTATGTAAGATACATTATTAAAATACATTCCATAATGTTCTTATTATATAATTTAAAGTATTCGTTCAATTCCTATCCATATCCTAACAAGAACATGAAATGATCAATTCCAAATTACTATTCACAAAGTATTTGATTATATATAATTAATCCAACCTTGCGCCACGATATTGGAATAATACATCACGTTGGTAATTAATCAATATAAAACAACTCCACGCTATCTTGATTATAATTAATTTATATATCAATATAATGATATCAAGTTCTCAATTTTTGTTTTTTTTAAATAATCCTCTTATCCAATTACTTTATTTCCCATGAGAAAGGAGCATTATCCTATTTTATTTATTTATTTATTTATTCAAATTATATTTCTTTGAAACAGTATTGCTAATCCATGCTAGCAAAATAATTTATATATATGACAATTAACTATATAAAATTAACACATGAAACTATATATACTGATCTAGCTAGCTAGCTAGCTAGCTAGACTGTTACAAACAGAGAAATGTTGAATAATTTTTTTTTAATCATCATGCGTACAAGAACACATTCATGATTTGTTCACTCCTATCCCAAGCTGTACTCACAACCAAAGAACATACAATCTCAAATCAGAACGTGGGAAGCTTCAATATTTTTGAAATTATATCATAAGAACTTAGGGATATCGTGATGTATTGAATATTTTCATTGATTACTTTTACATAAGTAATTCTAAAAATTAAAGTTTTCATATCAATATGATATTATGATCGTATTGTTGTGTTCATATTCATGTATCATATACTTTATTTTAGGTTCAAAATAAATTATTTATATGTGAAAATGTGCATAACAAGTTTTTTTAAAGAAAAAAGAATGACAATGTCATCATTTCTTTGCAAGTTTCATGCCTTCTGGGTTATTAATTATATAATTACACGCGCATAGTATTAAGTTTCTGTTTGGTAGTGGAAATTGAGCGTAAAATTTTAATTTAAATCTATATAAAATAATTTTAAAAACTTGTGGCTTTCATGGAGGCTCGTACTTTTCCTAATTTAATAACAAACAAGAATATATAATAAATAATTGAATATATATATTCAACGACTTGCATTTACGAAATTAGAATCAACAACTTCTGTTAGCGTGCATTATTCTCGTATTTTTTGTGCATGTGTAACTAAATTTTAGTGCTTATATTTGATATAAGTGGTGCGGTGATATATTTTCGAGTTTTTAGTGCAACTAAGATGAATTCCCAAATATTGGGGCTTTTTGGATCAATTTAAGAGATTTTTATATAGTTGGGTCAAGCTTGTTCGTGTGGATCAATTTGTGCCGTGTGTGGTGCTGTCAGGAGACCAATTTGGAAAAGGTTTTAAATTATTATGGTGGCATCGGGCTTTATTTGCATTGGGCCGAGAGGTTGAAGAATGAGAATTAATTAAAGTAAGGCCCAGTACTTTGGAAAAGGATTTGGCAGCAAATTTCACGTGCATGAAGAGTCCAATTTGGATTGGATCAGACTTTGGGGGCTGACTTTTTTTTTTTGACATACTTCTAGAGTGCTATTTAAGAAGCTTTAGATCAGCTGCTTTGAGGAGGTTTTTCACGCAGCAGTTCGGGACGCCACTTTGGGTGAACTTGACGTCCTTCGGGAGCAGCGACAATAAATTCTTCTTCCTTTATTTTCAATTTTTTTAATTTTAGTTAGACTTTGTTTTTAATTTATTTTATGTTTTTGTGTAGTTAGTTTCGTAATATTTAGCTAGAGATTTATGATTCGGTTGAGACATCGTGAGACCTAATTGTTCTTAATTCTTCAATATAATTTGATCGGAAGAGAACTTCGATTCGCCCGGCCAAGTATTTATTAATTTTATGAGTGTAGTGTTTATTGTGATTTATTTGCTTAGTGATAGTGCATGATCATCTAAATAGATTTAATTGCATATAATCATTATTGATTGCATGAAGTATACGTAATGCTTGATTAGTGATAGGAAGTCGAAAAGTCGAATCTTACACGTGTCGTGACTAGGTTAATTCGGGCTAGTGTTTTCTTGATTCTTAATGTTGTTGAGTCATTAAATCTTGTCGAGTGTCTCTAGGGTGAGTTGATTAGGGAATAACTAGAGGGAATAACTGTTGAGTGTCTCTAGGTGAATTGATTAGAGAATAACTAGAGGGAATAACTGTTGAGTATCTCTAGGTGAGTTGATTAGGGAATAACTATTGAGTGTCTCTAGGTTATTCTATTATTTAAGAGAAAACGAGGCGTAGTCGAGTGTTTCTATTTGCTATATATAGTCTATTTGAATTGTTTAAAATTATCTTTGAGTCCGTGATCGATGTGAAAATTGAATTATAATCTATAGCTAGGTGTTATTTTCTCTATTGATTTAAAACTCTCTTTCAACGTACTTAGTCGGGTTTCTTTAGTTATTAGTTTTAATTAATTGTTTTACTAGCTTAGTTTAATTATTTTAGATAAACTCCAAAACACCCATATTTTGCTTGTGTTTTATCGTGATTTTCCTGTAACTTTAATTGAATTAGTTTATCCCAATATCTGTGGTTTGACTCGTTTACACTATACTCTATTTTAGTCGTAGACCATATTTATATTTATTTGACGGATTCGACACCTGTCAACTTTAAATTATAGGATCATATCCTATACACTAATGCTCGATAAAATTATAATATAGAATTATTTTTATATCGACCTTAAATTTTAATATTGGGCCATAATTCTATAGAATTGGATAGGGTCTTGTTACCTGATTGGGCTTCAAATACATAGGAAGGTTATTTCCGACATGCAAACTTCCAATATCAATCTCATGAGAAGTTGAATTCATCAAAACCAAGCCTCGATGAAATGAGATGATCAAACCATAAAAAAACATAATGAGCCTATCGTTTTTGGTTCATATAGGTAAGAATTATTTTTCAAGATGATGAATATGAATTCGAATTCGAATCCTCCAGTCACTTTAAAATTTTGTATAAAAAAGAACTATAAAAATAAACAACTTTTTAAAACTGAATAAAACTAATACATGAACACACATAGATGATTTCTAGTCAAAATTACTATTGGAAGAAAATATTAATAAAAACAATATATTTAAGAAATAATGAACCCTACTAATGTCACGGCAAATAATTTGACATTTAGCGCCACGTGCCACTATTTGTATACCTAACACGTCAGCCCTATTCATTTAAGCGGCCGATCACTTCTCAACCCCAAAATAATATGAATTTATAGAATTGATCGAATATCACCTCCGTCAAGTCTCCTCAACCATGCACATACATGATTATTCAGGATGAGCACTAAATACTGGGGATTCTCTGCAAATCTTCCACACTATTTCAGGTGGTTCAGTCCACACACCACATCCATCCATAATATCATGGCCAAACTTCGTCAACCGATCCGCAACTGCGTTGCCTTCTCTATACGTATGTTTGAAGAACGCTTGTCATGGTCGCCTCAAAAGTGATCTACAATCTTCAATGAAACATCTAAGAGGATGGTATCGAGTATCCATCGTGCTGAAAGACAACTTTCGAATCAATTTTAATTTTCAATTTTTTAAACCGTCGGTTCCAAGTCAGCCTCAATACTTCCCTTAGCCCAAGTAATTATGTATGTACATTTAATAATCCATAATGTGTACTTACACTGTGCAATCATACTACTGCATGCCAATAAATGTGCGAGTGCATTTAATACACCATAAGAGTGTACCTAATTCACATACAAAGACACATTATAAAATATAAATACGTCATCCATTTATGTTGGTCGGTAAGTGCCCTCTTTTCGAGCTACTTCCTTTTCTTTTTCAAGCGGTCTGTAATGTGTCTTGGGTGGCTTGCCATTTATGTTCTTTTTCTTTTTTTTCAAGCGGTCTGTTTACTTAGACATCGAAAGGTCTAAGTGGAAGCCACCCAACTTAGTTTAGCTTTTGCTCTTCCTTGTTATTTTCCCGATCAAGAGTTTTGCTCAAGACAAAAGTTCTTTGACTGATTGGAACAATCGAATTCGAGCCATCTCATCACAATCAATTCCTAACAAGATGAGACGCATTATTCAACACATCAATGCTATATTGAGATTTGAGCGGTGATCATCTTTTTATCTTTACAAATAAATAAAATAATTAATTCAATGAAATTTCATAAATAGTATCTAATCATAAGATCCAAACAGCACAGCATTCTGAACTACAAAACTTGTTATAGCACTCCATTTCTTTAATTTTTTGTATGATAATTTCGTTTTGCCCGAGAAACCATCCAAAAAGCATAATAAAAGCAAAAGAAAGCCATAATCTCCGCTTGACTTTTCCAGCTATCTTTGAATTCTTTCTCCACCAAACACCAAAACCCAAAAGCTACAGTATCAGATTCTCAGATCACTCACATTCACACAAACAATGGGTGTTTCTGTTCCCATTATTGCAATCACCATCTCTCTTCACCTCATCGCCTTCGTACTCGCCGTCGGCGCAGAACGACGCCGTAGCAGGGTGCCCATTTCCTCCATTAATAATTTCTCTTGCACATCTCATACGTACCTGATCTTTCACTGAAATCTTCATCTGTTTTCTTTCGTGTTTGTGCAGGCAAAGGTGTTGCCAGACGAGTATGATGAGAAAACGTACTGCGCGTACCAGACGGACGCCTCCACGGTGTACGGGCTGACGGCGTTTGGGCTGCTCTTGATTGCACAGACGGTGGTTCACGGCGTTACAAAGTGCTTGTGTTTCGGGAGAGGGATGATGGGCGGTAAATCTGCTACCTATGCTGTTTTCTTCTTCACTTTCTCATGGTAACCTTTACTCTTTTTTTTTTCTCATGGTATATATCTTGATTTTTATCTGATTACATGAATTCCTCTAAGTTTGAGAAATTACAAAAACCTCCCTTTCCGAAGAATTTACTGCACGTCCCCGAAGCTCGATAACTTCTGATGATGATTGTCACTAGTTTTTGTGGGAATTATTACTATATCTTGCCTTACATTACCGATCAATACTTGATTTTTATTAGTAGTATGGAGCTTTTTGCTCGGTCACCCCATGTGATACATATTGAGCACTCCAAATCCTATGATTTGAAATGTCTTAAAGCGAACCTCGTCATTGTGTTAAACTAACAGTCAAAACCCTACGATCATGACAACTACAATGGTCGTAGGATTTTTAGTGCTAATTTAATACAATCAGACATTAAATTATAGGTTTCGGAGTGCTAATTAGGTATATTACAGTATTTTTGTTGCAATAAACTCTCATAATATGTGTTCAGCCAACTCCTAGTAGGTAAAGGGAATTTTTTGTAATTTATAAAACCTTGTGTGAAGTTTGTGTAATTTAGTTAATGCGGATGGTATTCAAGCGTAATTATCCTATGATAAAAAGATTAGGTATTGGAGAACAATTTCAACGGTTTGTCTGTGTAGAAGCTACCTAAATTGTGGAATGTTGTTATGCTTTCTCTCTTTGAGTTGAAATAAAACTGAAACAAATTAACAGGGTCAGTTTTCTAGCGGCGGAAGCATGTTTGTTGGCAGGTTCGGCGAGAAACGCTTACCACACAAAGTACAGAGCAATTTTTCATGTCGAGCACCTGTCATGCGCGACTCTTCGTAAAGGCGTGTTTGCTGCTGGAGCTGCGTTAACACTAACATCCATGATCGCTTCTACTGTGTATTATTGGAGCCATTGTAAGGCTGATACAGGCGGATGGGAAAAGCACCGCAACGAAGGAGTTGGAATGACTTCTGCTTCTGCTTCTGCTCCTGCTCCTGCTACGACTTTTACAGAAACTCAGCATCAGATCAAGAGTAGTGAGTTTGAGAAGGCCTGATTGTGGTTTCTGTGTGATTTTTATGGTAAAAATTTTGTGTAATTATTTAATGTAATGATGTGTGAGAATATGTAACTTATTTTGGATGTTTGATGATTATATGTTACGTGGATAACTGTATGAATGTTTTTGATCCATGTAATATAGTTCAACTTCGCGCTATTTTAAGGAGGAAATGAGCTCGTGTTGTAAATATATATTTTCAAGAAAGAATAGGAGCTATATATATTGTTATGCATTTTAGGGCGAACTAATGGTTGCATGACAAGCGTAACGTACTTGCCCTGTGATTGGTTTGATCTGGCTGAACCAGGCCTCAGGTCTCAGACAAGTAGATATTAAAGGGATCATTACGATTACCCCTCGCCCCTCGGATCTAATTTAATTATGACAAAAACTTTTATAGTTGAGAAATTATAAAAGATACCCTTAGCAGAATTCTTTATGTAATTTGTCATGGTGTTTTTGGTTTTCATTACCATTATTAATGGTATTTTTCGTAATTGGATTAAACCAGCTTAAGGATATTCGTAACTTTTTTGTAAATTAAGCTCTGCTAAATACTTTCGAAGAAGGTTGGATCTTTTCATTCTATTATTGATACGTGGAACATTTTGTCTCTCTTTGTAGAGGTCAATTGGATTGCTCTGTAAAGATTTGCTGGTCTAAGCGTCTCTGTTATACATATTTCACTGAACTATATATGTCTATTTTGGTACCAATGAAATTATGGTAATGTAGGTATATAAGTCGGACTAAATTAGAGCCTACCGTTGTTGTGGGTGGCTACCAGAGCCAACGGTTTTCCTTCTCAACATAATTGAGACGCGTCATACCAGTACATAAACCGCTTTCGAATCTACACATAAGCCGTTTGATCCCACATACAACACAAACTCTGTGGCCTCTCTTACGTTTGATTGGTTAACCTCGTAATATCTTTGTTGTCAGGACGACATTACCTATCCTAATCTTAAATTAGAGGAAAAAATTATATAAAACCGCATTTTCATTAACATAAGCAAACCAGAGTTTTACAAGCACAAAGCAGGGCATTAGTACAAGCACTCACTATATAAGGAACATCAAACTCCATGCATCACACTGTAAATAGTAAAGAACCTAGACACAAACTAGGGCTGCAAACGAGCTGAGTCAGTTCGCGAGCCTCTCGAGCCGCAAATATGGCAGACTTAATCCAGCAACTAGGAACAATAGATAACCTCCCAACAACCATATAATTATATCTGGGAATTCATTAAAGATAAGATACTTTTTAATTAGCACTTGGGAAATGGGGAGCCACAAGAGGTTGCAACTTTCTTGGCACCAGGAGAGTTGATGAACTTCTGTAGATTAGGGTTCTTCATGTACTGGCAAAGGCAGGGCCTCTGCTCCTTTATCTTAGCACAACATGCGCTGGTCGGATAGCTCGAGGACATGATTGCAGCCGCGCATGGGCTTAGCTGCAACGGGTTGCAGGTGACCGCTTTGGTCACTTGAACTTCACCGAGAAGCACTGCGAGTACCGCTAAAATAGCCAAGAGTACTACTTTGGAATTCATTTTTTGTTTTTGGTGGGGTGGGTTGGAGGGATTGTCTAAGGAGGTTGATTACTTGATTGAGTGAGGGAGAAGTGTGGGGGGAAGATTTGGTTAGGATCTCTATTTATAGAGCGAGATTTGCATAATGTGAGGATAAAAATGCGACTAATTTTTCACTGTTTTGCTTTATGAATTTTGTGTGATTGTTGTGGAATAATGGCTCAATTGTTTCTCGACATGCCATGTGAGTAATTTTCATTAGTTTGACAGTACAAACTAAAAGGGGAAACCCACTTTTTCTTGATCACAAGTCAGATTTACCACGAGTATAAATGAGTACCAATTATATGTTATGAGCTCATTGGATGATACATGACTATATAGGCAAAGATGTTGCATGCTTTTCTTGAAATCGCGATGGATCTAATGCTACGAGACACTAAATTTTCTAAACAAAATTTAGGGTTCGACCTCTAATATTGTGAATGGAGCTATTTAGTTGGAATATGGAGTGATCGCCATCATATTATGCCTCCACATTATAGAATTCGGTCGAAAAATAGAAAATTAATTGAATTTAACTGACTGATGAGCTGGAGAAGATGAAATGAAAAGTCATAATAGGAAGACTTTTTCTAGGCATTTGGTCAGTCACGCTTGTAAATGATGAGGTAGCAGCATGCTGAAGTACTATATATCATCATGCCATACTAATGCGTGAGACTAATCATTGGAACCCAAAGCCAAAAGGAAAAGGTAGTTGTACATGACAACGTACATATACCATTTCGGTGTAAATCTCTTGCTTTTTTTCTTTTTTTTTAAAAAAAAAATCTTATGGTGTTAATCCCACCAATTGTGTACATGGAACAGATAGTACCTTTTATTTAGTTATTTTTCTCTATAGTTTATTTATATAGATCGGGTGTGTCGGATCATTAAGCGTATTACCAATGGTAGTTATGTTATCAGAGATTTGAATTTGATATTTTTATTAAATTAGTATAATATCAAACCGTTAAGTTATATATAGTCCTAAGTTACATCACTTTATTGTATATAGTTCTAAGTCACACCACTTGATTGTATATAATTTGATTTTTCCTTTATTATTATTATTATTTTTTTGGAAAGAGGTAATTCATTTCCATAGATCGAGTCAGGTCGGACCTTAAATGGAAAATTCTAGTCCAAACTAATTAAAAAGACAAATATATTACACTTGTCATTTGATTCGCCACTCTCCTTAAATTTTCCACCAATCACACGACAAGTACAAAATTAAACACTCCAGATTCGGACTAGAATTACCCCATTTAAATATAAACTTTCTCCATCAATAATTAATTGTGTTCTCATACACTCGAACTGATTAAATTAATATAACACAAAACTACTAAATTACACCGCTTAATTTTATATACTCTGTTCTTTTCTTTGTTTCTCTTCAAATTCATAATTGTGAAAGTTTATTAATTCTATTCGTAATCAGCCACTAAATAGGTAAAATATCAGGTCGGTTTTATTAACTTAATCGGTTATTACATACTCGAATAAATAATTTTACAACTTAATGATCTCATACAAATTAAACATATAAAAAGCGGGAGATATAGGTTAAATTTATTATATTCCATTTTCCTCGGAGAGAATCGTTTAGATATAACGATGATGACATGCAATTATAACCTCATTTGACTAAGGGGCCCAAAGAGGATAATTTTATTCTTTTCGGTGATGCGATGTGATGTACGATAGCATGCGTCTCCTTCTCATCATAACCATTACCATTACCGCTTTTATTTATTTCTCTACTTCAACTTTCTTGCTTTGAATAAGAGCCCAATTCTCCCATCATTGAAACTCACAAGGTATTGAGTGTAAAGGCTTCCCTAAATTATTTTTCATTCTATTTTATTGTATAAATATTAGCTTAACTTAATCCCAAAACTATATGACGTAATTACAATTAGTATATCTATATCTAAATATAATTACAGTGATATCATATTCAAAGATTTATAAGTATATATAATTAATTCTCACTAATAATGCATTAATTACTCATAAATTTTTTGGGTTAAATGTAATTAATTTTTTTTATTCTTCGATATCTTATTTATTTGGAAGTCGGGTCGAACCACTTAAATGTAAAATTCTCCCTATCATGATAGATGTGTTCCTTTCCATAGACACGAACATTGAATTTCTTATTAAATTACTATAGTGCTGAATCACTAAGTTAGTATTCATAATTTTTTTAAGACTTAAGTTATTAACCTATATAGTTGTTGTTATCTTCCTAGATATTTAATAATAAATGATATCCATAATATTGATGATTGCTTGAAACAAATTTAATTTTAGATTTTATTTCCTATCATTCTGAATTATGCGTTTATTTTAGTTATGCAATCTAAACTAAAAGACTTTCAAAATTGCAATTTCAATTATTATTTCTTTAACAAAGTACAATATAATTTTATTTATTGTGTAATACGTGCAATAAATTTCATGCACATGTCACATGATGGGTGGATGCAGATTGCACATTATTAAATTACAATAATTTAGATTACAACTTTAAATTTTTCTTAGTTTAGGCGCCAAAGGAAAATAATTCATAATTCGGGATGATAAAAAAAAGGGTTAATTACGTCCACACCTCATGTAAGTATAGAAAATTATAATTGGTGGCCCTCTTAGTCAAAATATTACACATACATCCATTGAGAAGTTTTAAAATTACACTTAACCCCCAATGTTGTAATTCTTTCGTCAAATAATTAATAGAATATGTCAAAAAATAAAAAATTACCCGTTATGTCATCCACTTATCGTATTATAAAAAAAATAATAATAATAATAAAAACGAATGGACGATTGTACCCCAGTTTATACTTAAGAAGACAACATTTTCTTTTATGACTCAACAAACGTATTGTGTAGAAAATGAAGGGTTTTGCATTAGCTTCTTCGTGACTAGATAGAAGAGATGGGATGTGTATTGAATCACAAAAAAAACCCTTATTTTCTTAAGTATAAATGGGGGTACTATCGTCAATTCACCTTTTTTTTATTATTTAAAAAAATTAACACAATAAGTGAGGGGCATAACCGGTAATTTGTAAATTATTGACATATTTTATTAAGATTTGTCGATTGGGAGAATTGCACATTAATTAGTTTGTTTACACAAAATTCTTCTTGTTTTAAGTTGATTTATTAGTTATTACCAATGCTTGTGTTGGTGTTGCATAAATATAATTAATTTGTCCTCATAATTTTGACTCCTGTTAAGAGAAAAATAGATAAACGATTTTCACGATTTTTCAAAAGAAGCTGAAGAGACTATATATTAAGAATTATAATCCTTAATAATTTAGCTAGTTAACAATGTTTCCAATTGCTTAACCAATTGTTTTTGTGTTATGTTATCTTAATCAAACCAGTTAATCATCTCATATTCAAATTTTTGAATACAAAATTACTATTAATAGAAAAAAATTATAATTTAATGTTCGGACACGATTGGAAAAATAAAACTTACTTCTGGCCTCACTATAAGACACAAGAGTTCTTGAATGTGTTTACCTTTTCTATTAAAACAGAGATATTGAAAATAAATTGTTCTGTCAATATCAATGAGTGTGTAATGATCAAACCAAATAAACGGTGGATCTCTTTAATTAATTTAAAAATAAAAAGTTATTGATGGTCTAGGTCAAAAGCGAGTATGATGTTTTCATGTAATTGATGATGGCACAACTTAATTTTGACGCTGATAGCTACTACTCATGCAGATGCAATAGTATTAAGGGTTTGGAATGTATTTGGCTTAGGGATGTTTACGTAATATTTGAGCCGATTCGTCCAGCAGGCTAAGGTTTAAATTTAAATTTGAAAATGTTGTAATTTGACATTATAATATATGAATAAATTATTCTTGGAGGATATCAAATTCTTTGATAGGAATCCATAAAATAAAGTCCATGAAATATTGAATAAATTGGAAGCAATTCATTACTGGATATTTATTTGAATTTGAAATAAGACTAATATCAAATAATTACAAAATGTAATTGTGTGACATTAATGGATTCGTTCATTTTTCTGGGCCACTAAAGTAATTGTTTTCTCTAATCATGTAGCCTTGAAATACCTCCTTACCAAGAAAGACGCGAATCCTAGGTTGATTCGATGGATTCTGCTTCTGCAAAAGTTTGATCTTAAAGTTCGGGATAAAAGAAGGGTTGCGAAAACCTCGCAACTGACCACTTGAGCCGAATTCTAGGAAAAGTCACTGATTCCACGCCTATCGTGATGAATTTCCTAATGAGCATCTATTTGCAGCACTTGAATGTAAGACGTGGATCATAGTCACTGATTCTAGGAAAAGAAGGGTTGTGAAAACCTTGCAACTGACCACTTGAGCAGAATTCTAGGAAAAGTCACTGATCCCACGCCTATCGTGATGAATTTCCTAATGAGCATCTATTTGCAGCACTTGAATGTAAGACGTGGATCATAGCCAGGGACAGTAAATTCCTCAATCGAAATTAATATTATTTCGCGCTAGTATATCTACCTAAAATAGCTTTGTTATTTTCTTTGAAATGATTGGGATTATGAAACCTAGTTGTTGTTCGAAGTTTTGGATGAATTAATTAATAAGAGATCGTCTTCATAGTTTAGATAAATGTTTCTGTGTGATTTGATTTTGAAGTATACATTTTACAATATTTGCATTATGTTGAAGAGCTCAATGAAGTTTTGGAGACAAAAGCTTAGTAATTTTTGTTTCTTGGCTTCTGATTCCTTGTTGCTAGTTGACATCTATAGGTGACTGTGTGCCTTGTTGTATGATAACAATAATTTTGTTTATCTTTTGAATTTTTTAGTTACATGGCCTTTTTTTACATGTTGAAGAATCTTGGAGTATTTAAATTTCCTGATTGAATTGTTGTGCGTATGTCTTTTGGTTCTTGCCCTTGGTATGTCTTAACATTGTCACTAAGCCCACTTTTGAGGATACCAAGCAGCAGACCAGGTATACCAAGCTCTCTTCGAAACACATTGTTGGTAGTGAATGTCCTGATTTTGATTCTTTACGTGCTTTGGGATTATACGAGTCGGTGCTTGATTATGTTGATAGGATAGGTTGGAGACGATACCCTATTTTCAATGACCTTCTGTGTGAATTTTATGCTAGTTACGAGTTTACATTGCCTTCTAATTAATCGCGTTCCGATATGATCCATTTGACATTTTTATCAGTCGAATATGATAAAATTTGAATCTGAGTTCGGATCAAAATCAGACTAGTCGACGGCCCTAGCACTATAGGGGTCGAGTTTGGATTAAAATCAGACCAGTTGACAGCCCTAGCATAGCACCATATATGGTTTATCAAGATTGCAATGTCCAAGAAAGCCCACTAAAAACCGATGACCATCGCTATACCACTCGGCCCATTATAGCAAAGCCCGAACCTATTAAACAAAAGAGGAAGTTTGCAGATTGGTCACATAAGCATCATGTGAGGCATTAACATATATAGCAATGAGGTTGTCTTCCTACCCATGCCAAAGCCATTCCTTTCTTTGCAGTTCCACATTCCACAACCCAGAAATACCTTAACCTTAGCACAAAAGCTTGGCACCTGATATCACTGTTTATATAAACCAACTCTCCTCATAATCTTTTTGCTAACTAAGCTAGCTAAATATCACTATCAGAAAACCATTTTAATCACAGCAAGCATCCTTAGCTTCTCACAACAACACGAGCAATGCCGATTTATTCCTCGGATTCTGACGATCTTCCGGCAACACCGAGAAGATTGTTTGGCCATGAAAGGCCTCTGCACAGTGTCCTTGGAGGAGGAAAAGGTCAATTCATAATCACTCTTTTTCAATTCATGTTATTGTCCTAATACTTTAGTGTCTATAATCTTGATACACGAATGGTTCTAAAAGTATCATTGTTACGTCGTGTTGTGTCCAACACTCGTATATATTTTGCAGTCGCGGACATGCTATTATGGAGGAACAGGAACTTATCAGCAGCAATACTGATTGGATTCACAATTATATGGTTTCTGTTTGAAGTGGTGGAATACAACTTCGTCACCCTAACGTGTCACGTTTCCATTCTTATAATGTTGGTCCTTTTCGCCTGGTCTATGGTGGCAGACATAATTAACTGGTAATTTTAACATCAAGAACATGATCATCAAGAACCTTAACTTTGATCAAATCTTTCTTTTCTTAAGTTGTTTTCGTAATATTAATCTCTAGGTCTCCACCCGATCCACGAGCGATCACGATACCCGAATCCACATTCCGGTGGCTGTTCGCCAAAATCAACAATATACTATTAAAATTCTATCATGTTTCATTAGGAAGAGATTTCAAGACGTTCTTTCTGGTACTTAATCCGAGTTAACCCATTTTTAGTTTGAGTTTAGAGCAAGGAGGGGTGGTTATTGTAATTTTGTATACCTCATGGGGTGCAGATGTAATTAACCCTTTTAAATAATTCTCGTTTTAGGCAATCGCGTTCCTCTGGATACTCTCGGGAATCGGGAACTACTTCAGTTCCCTCAATGTACTATACATCGGTAAAAAAAATTTAATCACATTCTATGTTATTATTTTGTGTGAATTCATGTTTTTTTAAGACTAATAATAATTTTTTAATGGTACTTTTTGGTAGGTTTTTTATGCTTGATAACACTTCCAGCCTTATATGAGAATTATCAGCATGAGGTGGATTATCTAGCAAGCAAGGGGAACAGAGACATGAAGAAACTGTACAGGAAACTTGATGCTAATTTTCTTAATAAGATTCCAAGAGGACCTGTTAAAGAAAAGAAGAAATTCTAAGTGTGTACATATTATAACTTGTTATTCCATAAGTAAATAATGTAAATATCTTCTAGTGAAATTCAAGGGTTTGTTGATCATTTGTGTCACTCATCTATTTGTTGCCAAAAGCACTTGTGTCTTTCAATTTGTACTTAATTTAAGGCATATAAATCAACTAGATGAATATAATTAATAGTAATACTTTTTGGTAATAATTAATAGTACTAATAATAAGGTAAAATGTTAGCTTGTATCTGGTTTGGCTCGACTGAATCAATTATATGACGAGTATGTTTATTCTTGTTATTTAATTGACCATTTTTTTTTAAATTTATACCAATCGTACTGTAATATAAAATATGCATCATTTTATATCGGTTGATTTGACCAAATCAAATTCGAAATTAAATAACTATATAAAATTGTTGTTTTGAAGTGATGAATGCAAAAGAGTCGAGAATAAATGAAATATGTCTACCTCTACTTATAATTAATAACTAATGATAGTTATATTTTGAGGAACTAGAATCTAAATCCAAAACCTAATCATAGTAAACGTGACATTAATTGAAAGAAAAACATTAAACAAAGGTTAAACACTAACATCATCAAACAAGTCATCCTCAATTTTATTACATAAATTATATCACATACATATTCTTACTATAGTGCTTTAATGTAATAATATATTTCTAATTATTAGTAAATTATTGTTTACATATTTATATATCTAGTTCTAATGTACGTATATTTCTAAATATATTATTTTATCGTATCGTATTGTGTCAAATATTTATCACATAAAAAAATACATCTCATCGTATTTATTTTTGTATTCTTATCACTATATTTATATCCGCGTATTATAAATATATAGATATTGCATTGCTAAATTCTAGAAGTTCGAAGATCTTAGGAGCATGATCACGTTTAGGAGTGGGAATTGGACTGAGTTGTGTGAGACAAAGTTGGGATTGAAAAATGTAGGATAATTTTGGACCATCGATTTCAGCATAAATATCTTCTTATTTATGTGACCTCACCTCCCTAACGAACATAGCTACAAATAAGTGTTGTCATATATGTTCTATTGGTGCATTTCTAACTGCGTTGTCATATATGTTCTATTGGTGCATTTCTAACTGTCGTCTTTTTCTTTCATTCTCACCACTTTGCACCAACTTTTCTTTTTTCTCTAAAATTGAGAATATAAAATAAAGTATTAAATATCCGTAGTTACACACACACATATATATATATATATATATATATATATATATATATATATGCATGACGGTACTAAGACGAGCCGGTGGCTTGATGATAAACATCTGCACCTAGGAACCGGTAGATCACGGTTCGAGTTTTATCAGGGATAGTTGG
>JBBMKE010000009.1:2628963-2645586 GCA_037834125.1 Lippia alba
ATCCGTTTTATTTCTGATTTCACGATATTGTGTGTTGTCTAATTCTTTGATTTAGGGCCCGAATCTTAGAGTTGTCATTATGCATATAGCTAGTTAATTCGTTTTGTGGAGTCTAGCCGGGCGATTAACGAAGTGGCAATCAACACTAGGTCGTTAAGTTCGACTGATTTTGTGTTGTGGAATATTACGGTCTAATTAAGCGAAGTAGGAGTTTTTACCCAATCGATTAGGGCTAGTGTTTCTTTAGTACGTAAAGCAATTACCCGATTGAATCTTAAAAGGAGTTTCTGCTAGGGTTATCGGTTAATTAGGGGATGATTTTTAGGAGTTTCTTTAATCATTCTAAAAAGTAAGAAGAAACGAGGGAGCCAGAGAGGACTTGACGACTATAGCTAGCCTAACACAGAATTAATTATCCTGTCAGTGATCATAACCTGATGCATATGTAGGAAAATCTCGGCTATTTGTTATCTACTGATTTATTCTAAGTGTTTACTGCGTTTAGTTATTTTATTTGTTTATCTAGTTAATCTCGTTTTACTTATTTTCATTATTCATTTAATCTCTTATTTCAAAATCCCCCCATTTTGATTACTTCCTTGGCATATGAAAAGGTTACAAACTCATCCAATCCTCGTGATTTGACGTCCGTGGCCGCTATTTTATAATTTATTTGTGTGCGATATTAGGGACTTACTATTGGTGGTTTCGACACCCATCATTAATCTATGGAGAAAACAACACCTAACTAAAGATTCACGATTCAATTATCACATCGATCACGGATGCAAAGATAATTTCAATTTATTCAAATAAATTAGCTATAGCAGATAGAGACACTCGACTCTGCCTCGTTTTCACTTAAATTCTCGAATAACCTAGAGACACTCGACAACTATTTTCCCTAATCAGTTTCACAACCTCTAGAGACACTCAACGGGATTTAATGAACTGACAGCATTAAAACCTATGAAAATACTAATCCGAATTAACCAAGTCGTGACACACGCAAGATTTAAATGCGATTATCAATTCCCTTAGTGAACGCGTAATTTTATCGTTAAAACCCTACCACTAACGTACCACAATTATCAATCAAACTTTACATATACTTCAAGTATCATGAATGACGGTATGCAATTAAATCTACCTAGATGGTCGGGCCCTACACTGAATAAATCAATCACAATAAACACGACGAATAGATAATTGTTAAATACTTTAATTAAATTGAAAACTAAAAACAATTAGGCCTCACGATATTTAATTAAATCTAAAAATCTCTAACTAGATATTAACTGCTTAGCTACTAAAATTTATAAAATTAATATTAGCGGAATTCTTTAACATAAATAAACTAAATTACAAACGAATTAAACTAAAAAAGAACTGTGATGTCGAAGTCGGCTCCACGACGTGCGTGAAGTTGCTGTCCGAGACTGCCTCCCAGAGTCACGCCTCCACAAGTGTTGTGTGATCTGCCCCAGTTGCTGCGGTGACACCTAAATATATAGCCCAAGTCTTCGCCTCCAAATTCTTATGCAATTAGAACTACAAAATCCACTTAATACTTGCTCTCCAAGAATTAATCAAAACTGGACCTTCACAAATTAATTCCCACGTGCAGCCTCCAAAAAGCCACGCCAAAATGGGCCCTTTTCAATTAAATTCGATTGCTACACACGCATCCCAAAACCAAAATTCCAAGTCCACTAACCTTTAAATCATAAATCAACTTGGACTTCTCTGTATTAAATTATTTCCACATAATCTCAAGCCCATCAGAAGGTAAGTTGGACTTCTCCAATTAAATCAACGAGAGCAGCCCCATAAATTCAAGACCCCTCATCTAATTAATTCAATTCCTTCCAAAATCCACATGCATGCACTAATAAATACTCCCCAGCCGCAGTCATATTCCAAGATTCAGGAGGGTTCGTTTATTGCGTGGTTTTCTTTGTAAAACGACCGAAAATGCTTTACTTTCGCCTTCAAGCTCTGATTCTACGATATAAACAACAAAGAGTCAATTCCTTCTTAGATAGTGTCAATGTAAACACAATTTGGGGTATAATTCAATAATAAAAATAATGAAATAATGAGTTATCAGCGAGCATGAGTCAGCACCTGAGTCAACACAAAATCTAATCAGAAGCAAATGCACAACAGATCTTTCATTCACTTGCTGAGAACAAAAGGAATGGAAGAATAAGTCAGCACAGTGTACTTGTCTGGTACTTTTACATTGAATAACGTGTTGATTTCAAAATTCAAAATGAAGAGTCTAACGCTTTTGGAGTTCACTATTTAAAAAGGATGTAGATACAACTTCAAGAGATATCCAAGCTCTTTCATTAGTTGTCATACATATAAAGATTGATAGTTCTCATACTGTTTTAAGCTTGCTAGATTGCTTAGGTCTTGGAACGTTTAGTTCCACAGTCATATGTGTTGTTTCGTTAATCAGATTGTTTCCAGATGCTTTGTATCATGTACTCATATATCTTTATAAACTCCTCTTTAAAATTCTAAGATTAACAAACTTAGGTAGTGAAATAATTTATCCAACTCGTGCTTATCACAGTTGTGGTAAGCCAACCACTATGAATTCTTTGTGTCCTTATTGTTCTTACTTACTCTGTTCTAGACTAGTACCAATTTCACTTTGGTCCAGTCTTATTATCTTTACTATCTAAGTTTGGGGGATCTGATATTTGGGGTTATTTGTGTGAAAATTTTCAAGAGATATTCAAGCTCTTTCATTAGCTGTCATACATATAGAGGTTGATAGTTCTCATACTGTTTTTAAGCTTGTCAGATTGTTTGGGTCTTGGAACGATTAGTTCCACAGTCATATGTGTTGTTTGGTTAATCAGATTGTTTCCAGATGCTTGTATTTTGTACTCATATATCTTTATGAACTCCTCTTTAAAATCCTGAGCTTAACAAATTTAGATAGTGGAATAATTTATCCAGCTCGTGCTTTTCACAGTTGTGGTAAACCAACCACTATAAATTCTTTGTGTCCTTATTGTTCTTACTTACTCTATTATAGATTGGTACCAATTTCACCTTGGTCCAATCTTATTATCTTTACTATCTGAGTTTGGGGGATCTGATATTTGGGGTTTTTGTGCGAAAATTTTCAATTCTCTCCCCCCTCCCCCTCTCTTCATTAACAGAATAACATAGCAACAAAGTCGGGGAAAGATATAAAATTTTAGACAATATGAAAACATTGAAAAGAATGATGAGAGTCTAGTAATATTTTTTTAAAAGAAATATCCAACAAAAAATAAGAGGCACAAAAAAACAAAGTCACTGAAAAGAACAGAAAAGGCAAAAGAATAAATTCAAGGAAGCTCATTGTATAGTAAAAAAGAACCATAAGAAGTGTGTGCTTACAATGTCAATGTTCAAAGAAATATATCAAATGACAAAATTTTTGAAGAAAATAAAGAGTGATAATAGCATCCAGTGCAAGCTCAATTATCACGCGACAATTACAAATAATTAAAATATAAAAATAATAGATATAATTATAAATAAAAGAAAAAAAGGACAAAAAAAGTAAATAAGGATAAAATGGGAAACGTACAAGCACTACTGGTCTCTTAAGCAGACCAAAAAAAAAAAAAAAAACTACTGGTCTCTTAAAATTACTAATTATTATGTAAATTTAGATAATCCATATCCAGGGACCGAAGAGTATAAGAAATCAGTTTTTTAATAATGCATTTTAATGGACGGATACGGACACATCAATATGGACATGATATATTATTGATAAAACGATACAATTATATTTTTTTAAATTTCTCACCTAATAAATACTAAATATAGTATCAGATATGACAAAATGATATATATATATATATATATATATATATTTAATTTCTCAAGTGAGAAGTGTCAATCCTAAAATAAAATAATAATTTTAAAACGAGTTATTTACATTATACCCTTGTGTTAGATGAAATGGACAAAAAAAAAACCTGTGTTATAAAAATTATGAGAAACCTTGTGTATTTAAAATATTTGCATGTCGAACTCTGAAAATTTCTGATATTGGTAGAACACTAATTTTTTTATTTATTAGATGTGAAATAACTAATTTAACCAATCATCTTAAATCTCTCTATATACCATTTTTTATACTTGTTTATGCGATTTATCATGCAATTTTTATTTTGTACAGGGTTTCGGTGTATATAAAAAAATATTGAACAATATACAAAGATTTGAGATGATGTATATCAGAATATAAAAAGGTAAATTAGTTATTTCGTGTCCGATGAATAGAGAAAATTAATGTTTTACCAACACCAAAAATTTTTAGGATTCGATATGCAAATATTTTGAATAGACAAAGTTTTCTGTGTTAATTTTTATAAAAAATAGGATTTTTTTTTTCATTTCACTTAACACGAAAGATATAGTGTAAATAACTCTTTTTAAAACCATCCATACATCTATACTATTATATATTTAACCAGAGATCGTAACATAAGGCACTGCTATATATCCATATGTTATATAGTCCACTAGAGTCAACTCCCAACTATCATTACACTTGTTTCTGTATAAAGAATAGGGATAAATATACTCACCCCCCATCCTTTGGGGGGTTGTGCACTTTGCCCCTCAATCTTCAAATTGGTGCAAGTTGTCCCATCACCTTTGAAAATTTGTGCACTTTGCCTCTTTCCGGCGGATATGTACTTTGACGTTCGATTTTTCCTTAGATACGGCGACCCAAGAGTTAAGACTACTACCATCGTGTTCCTCTCTCCATGACGAACAATACCGATACCCCATTCGACTCCATTGGCCATGAAAAGCGTCAGATTCACGTGCAAAGCTTCGCCGGTATGCACCATCTTTGACCGATGATTTCTCCTTTGTTGGTTGTCGGATTTTAATTTTGAAACAATCATTGTGTTCTTTATATCAATACCTTCGATTTGATGTATAATATAAACACATTTGACATCCAATTTGTATGGATTTGTCATTAGAAATTACACCAAAAAATTTTCATAAATTCCGCAGGAAAGGGGCAAAGTGCACAAATTTTCAAAGGTGAGGGGGCAACTTGCACCGGTTTGATGGTTGGGGGGCAAAGTGCACAACCTCCCAAAGGATGGGGGGTGAGTGTATTTATCTCTAAATAACAAAAATGAATTGTAGAAAAAGTTTTCATCATAGTCTCGAAGATGTAAATTACAGGTGATTGTTCATATTTATGCAATATATAAATTCCTAAGTGGAGTAGAATAACCATCTGATAAAAAATAACCATCTACCTTATAGAAAAGGAATAAAATCTATAAATTAAGGAAGCGTTTGGTACACTTGTGGAGGTAATATCGTTTAATATAGTTCGGGCTTATTAGATAAAATTAGGTGAGTATAAGGAGACTTAATTTTATGTTTGGTATTCAAAAAAATATGTAGTGTTGTTTAATATTGTGTTTGGTATGTAAATGCAAAAGCAGTATTAACCCTTGAATTTCCAAAATTGCCCTTGATAATATTGTGTTTGATATGTAAGTTTTCTTTTCATGCCAAAAACATGAACTTAAGACGCGCTACATTAAAGCATGTATGATACTAATGTGATCACAGTGTGGCTAATCAGGTAATATTTTTCCATTTGCCTTTGCATATTTTGATTAACAAACTTTTACGAAAGCAGGGGTTTTCTGTGCAAATCTTAAATTACACGATATTTTTTAGGATCACATAGAGTTCTTTTATGCTCGTTCGCCATAACACAGGAGGTTGGGTGAGGTAAACCTTCCAAATAATATCTAGAAAAGTATGATCTTTTGAGAGAACTTCTCAGACTAGCCAGCTTCACTAAATAAGAATTAACATTTCACAAGGGGATCAATTTGAAGAAAATCAGAGTCAATCCCTCATGGCAAACAATAAATAAGCTCAATGATATTCAAGTTCTTGGACTTGAACACGAATCTGTGCATTGTGCACAGCCATTATATTCATAAACGGCACTCATTCTCAAGGAAGACAAATTCAATGAAACTCCCATTACTGAACACCTCTAATGCAACGACACTTCTAAAAATATCATTTTGCCGTGTCGTGTCGTGTTGGACACGCGTGTCCGACACCGTGTCCGACACTTCTCACGTGGGAAATTCGAAAAAAAAATCCGTGTCGCCGTATCCGTGTCGTGTCATGTCCGTGTCGCCGTATCCGTATTCATGCATCATAGCTGAACACGATAGAAAACATAACACAACACAATGTCTGTTGGTAACATTATGACCAGTACCACCGGAACAAAAGAATGATAGAAACATTGGTAAAGCATTCAATTACAGATATTATAATCCGGATCCTGATTTCAATGTAAGACACAAAATGCCTAAATTCAACATGTCCAAAAATCCACAACAAATTCCCTTATTCAAAATATTACAACTCAATCGATCAGAGCTAGATTAAATCCGAAAGGCATGACTACCACGTACCGTTCACGTTGATTCCCCAAAAAATCTCTCCAAAATCCGGATCAGATCCCTCACACACGCGTTGCAACAGCAGGAGCAGCGGCAGCCGCGGCGGAGGAGGCGGCGCCACCTAGGAAAGACAGAAATCCAGAATTCGCCGGTTCCTGATCATCCAAAAACAGATCCTCCGGCATCCGGAGGCTCTGTGAGCGCACACCACGGCAAGGCCAACAAGCAAGGCTGAGATGAGCAACGATCCGACATCGGTGAGGAACACCACCACTATCGTAGACAACACCAGAACCCCCAAAATCTCTCGATCCGAAAATGTGCGTCCCCCAATCACAAGCGGCTGATCCGACGGCCGGAACAGGTAGAGAAATATCCACGCCGCGAGTAGGGCAAACAACACGAAGAGCGAAAACTGATGAGAATTGCGAACAAGGTAATGAAGCCCTACCCTTGAAAATTTGAGATGTAAATGAAATGGAAGAGGGGCAATCGTTGGCACAATTAATTCTTAACAGTAAGGCAAACTTTCAATCTCACCTAATACCAAGGGAATTAGCGATATTAGGTGTAGGGGTTAATACCGAAATAGTGCCGGGCTCAACCGGGCTTTGAGATTAAATCAGATTGGCCCGAAAACGTAATACGGGGTACCAAACACTATATTAACCCTTTTACCTAATTCCTATATGACCTAATATCACCCAAAAAACCCTGCCAAACGCTTCCTAACAATATTAGTTTCAATTAACGATGCAATCAGATATTAATAGTGCTATCTAATTAATAACTAAATTCAGCAATTTAATATGTTTTTGCAAGCTTTTATATCTAAATTCATTATTGTTCTCTAAAAGAAATTAATACACACAAAAAAAATTTATACATTATAATAATAAAAAAAATTAAAAAAAGGAGGATGCAAAGGAATTTGGAAGCTTCAACTTATTTATTTTGTAGTTTGGAAATGAGAGGCTAATTTACATATAATAACCAGTTTTCATATATATAAAGAAGCAGTGTGTAAAATTAAAGCATCCCTTGACTTCTCCTGATTTCAGTTGATGAAATATCCATGCGAAATTTCTCAGCAGGTATAGGAATAAACATATCTCTTAGCTCCTCAGGAATATCAAAATCATCAAGAACCTACACCAATCATGGGACACTATATAAATATAACTAGCACTATGTACAGTAAACTTTGAAAAATAATTCAAAAAATAAGGAGTTATTCGGGCAAACCTTAAAATCACCGTCCACATTCCGACCGGCAACGAGGAAAAGGCAATCTGTGCTTTTGCAAGCAGAGAGGACTTCCAGCATTCTTCCATAGTCTCCACTATAATACTTTGGCTATCAAAAGAAGCAACAATGGCAGAAGTTTTGAATTTTAGAGAGCAGTTTGTAGTAACCATGAATATATATATATATATATGGATTGTTAAAGAGGCCCCAATTGTAGAAACTTGTCGTATAATATAATTTCCATTTGTTTCTCTTACATTTATAAGCCTTACTGCAGTATCAGCACCAATCACGAAAGCGCTGCCAGGAAAAAGTTCAGCTTTCTTGTAAAAATATGGCTGGTTGGAGATTATGACGGTTTTCCCTGCACTTAAAAAGGCTCAGATCATCACTATCTCAGTCAGGCTGATGAGCGATGTATAATGATCAGTAAAGATTCAAAAACAGGTTTCCAAAATCTCTGAGAGAAAGGAAAAGCAAAATGGGAGATATTCTACGTTAGATTAGAATAAGTTAAAAATAGAACAAGCCCACTTTTAATACCTCGATGTTTTACGGCTTCAACTTCTACTTTAACTTCTCCAAAAGGAAGAGTTTCGGCAAACACCACCCCCATTATCACAGATTTTGAATGGTTGGTGTAATATGCAATGGGCATTTTAGAAAAAAGCCATATATATAACCCATTTCCACATCTTTTATTCTATTATTACTAATACTTCCCGTTCGTGCCATAGTTGCAAATTTGGAATTCATTTGCTAAATCTCTCACCAATGTTTTCAAATTGTTTAACGCGCTGTTTGATCTGAGACAAAGCAAGTGGAGGTTTGTCTGCATTCACTGCTGACAGCTCGAAGCATGGGTATCCTTCACGGAGAATGCT
The DNA here is from genome assembly GCA_037834125.1 of Lippia alba. NCBI lineage: Eukaryota > Viridiplantae > Streptophyta > Magnoliopsida > Lamiales > Verbenaceae > Lippia > Lippia alba. The sequence goes on from JBBMKE010000009.1 coordinate 2,637,584, forward strand.
GCACAGGTTCATAACCATCAATGATAAGCACATTCTCAACAAAATAAATAGCCCATAATGGTATATGTAAAATAAAATCTTAAAGACGAAAATACCTTGCAGCAGCTTCCAAGAGCTTCATATGGCCATCATGCAAAGGATTAAAAGAACCAGAGAGAATTATCTTCCTTTCAGCCTTTGACATATCTGCACAACATTCCCTTCACAATGAAAAACAATGAGACCATAATTATGTTATCTTGAAGCTGTGTGTTATAAGCTTACACAACATACCACTCGAAAAGGGGTAAACCTTAAAGCATATTTGACCACTGATAAGTTGCTCCAGCTCTTGATCTTCATCAAATTGTTCTTCATGTTCATCGGGAATTTCTGAACCAGTTAATTCAGAAGCAAAAGACGGCGGAACCTTGCAAGCATATGCTATTGCCTACAAAGAGCTCATTTGTAATGGATGTCTTAATTTAAAAGGCAGTATATATAAAAAAATGTCAACAACGATGAACAAATAGAACATATTCATCTGTAAATTTAGGTACCTGCTCATTCTAGTCCTATTTACAGCATTCCTGCTTCCATAACCACAATGTTTTTCTTTATACTAGGCTTGTTATGATACTTTTATATATATATAGATATCATGTTAAATATTTCAACACCTAAAAGAAAATCAGGCTTTAAATAGAAATGAAGTGTTATAAAAGAGCAAATAAGGAGCTTCAAAGAAAATGCCTTTATACCAACAAGTTGGAACTGACTACATAACTGATTTTCATTTTTATTATCTGGAGGAAGCCTACTTAGACACTCATTTAAAACTGAAAAGGGGGAGCATGTACAGAGTACCTTCAGTAAGAACTGGCTAGAAACACTATCTTCTTGTTCACGAGTTCGCAGACCCTAATAATCCATGTAATTGCAGAAATTTGATTAATTATTGATGAAATCCAAGTAGTTTGTTAGAGATTTCAACTGAAATATGTTACACCTTTGACAATTTAACAGAAGATGCCCAAAGTCTGTCAGATGTCCTTGTCGATACAAAAAACCTGAAACATCAAATGGGAAAAGTCCTATCTATGTTGTAAAAAGTGTAGCAGTCGAAAAACTGACGTATGTAGAGTAAAAACCAAAATAGAGGACAAAAAATCCCATCAACTAAATTTATAATTAAATAGCAATATGTTACCTATGATCCCCAAGCTTGGGGCGTGAGCTGGCCAAAGAACCAGTGAAACCCACTCCGAGAACTGGGAAGCCTGCACATCCGAACACCAAATATAAGATACGAAATGAAGAGTAATGGACAGTTCTAATACAACATTAAACTCAAGTATCAACCACCTTTGTCTACCTAAAGTGAGGGAAAATGATAAGAAAATGAAAACAAGATATCTAAATGAAAATGTAATCCAAAAACTGGGCAATCAATCCACTCTTTAGGCTAGCTGGGTAAAATCTTACAAAGTTAAGACCAAATAAATTAGAAGCATCTGCATAAATATAACGTGATAAAGAACTTCAAAGGCAAATGCAAGATCAAGTTCAGCAAAGAACTTGAAAATTATAGTGAAAAATCAAACCCGGCTTAGAAAGCTTCAGAGCTCTATTGTAGGCCGTCAGTGCCATATCCTCAGCAGTTTGGCGACTGGCGTATTGAGCTGGAACCTACAAAATCTCAAGAAAGCAAAATCATTCCCCTTCGGAAGATAATACCATCCCAATCCAATTCACTTAAAACAAAGAAAGGGAAAAAGACAAAGGACCTTCCCCAGCAACTGGATCATGGACATTTTGGAATAAGGCACCACTGCTTCCAAGACGGTGTTCGAAGCTCCCGGTACTGACATCAACCACCCAAGTGCCTGCACCATTTATTCCAACGTTATTTCATTTGGGCATTTCCTCAAACAGTTTCCACGCAAACGAAGCGAAGTAGGAATAATTGGGTATGATTGAGGTTACCTGAGAAGCGCCGCCGGAGAGATAGAGCACGGCCTGCGTTGGGCTGCCGTGGATAGCTTCCACCATCACTCTTGCAGAAGCGTCCATTTCAGCCTTTCAGGTGTCCGTCTGCTTACACCTCATACGACGCCGTGTTGTACTGAGGTCAGGGGAATACTGAATACTGTTGCTGTTGCAAAAAAATGAAAGAGATAAAATTACAAATAAAAATATGAAGTTATAAAATGGGCTGCTTATTTTTGGGCTTATGACTTCAACAAAAGTTAAAAACTTAAACATCTATGTTTGCAAATTTGGAGTTGGTGCGACCCAATAAGCACAAAGCCATTAACGGATGACGTTGTCGTTGATCCTCAGTCTCACATAGAGAAAATATATGAATTAACTTCTGTGACGTCTTTGCTCCATGTCGAGAAAATATATGAATTAAGTTTTATATTGCCCCTATCCCACGTCGACAAAATATAAGAATTAAGTTTTGTGACGCTTTTGTTCCACGTTGGAAAAATATATGAATTAAGTTCAGTATATAAAATAAAATCTAAATATAATCCTCTTGAATAGTAGTTTACATCCTATTTCACATTATACTCAGTGAGTTTGGATATTGGTTTATAGTTTATAACCAATTTTAGATTACATTCAGTGAGTTTGGAAACTTTGCACGCTCGATTTTAGGTTATACTCAGTGGATTTGGAAATCGCATTCAAGTGAATTTGAAAATTTTGCATTTTTAGGTTGTACTTAATGAATTTGAATATTACACTCAAAGAGTTTGGAAACTTAACATGCGCAATTTTAAGTTACACTCGATGAGTTTAGAGATTACACGCCAAAATGTTTTTCCATTTTTTTTTCCTTTTGATTTTGGTTGCCAAAAAAATTGATCCTAGCATAGGTAATACTTGTGCCCACAAAGCAAATACGAGTCTACTTATAAAAAAATAATACTAACACAGGCAATACTTGTACCTACAAAGATTCTAGCACGAACGAAGACCGAAAATTTACGCGCTAACTACTATTGAAGGTCATATTCATGGATCAGCGTAATATATACTTCTAAAATCTTAAAACTTAAACAATAATTCACTTAATTAATTTTCAAATGTATAGCCAATAAAGCTACCTAATCCTTGTTGTTGGTAAGAAACACATGGTGTCATTATGGCATGAAAATCATTTAATTTTGCTTAAGAGTTCATTTACATCGCGGTCCAAATCTTTGAAGACACTATAATTTCTTAAAGTAAATTGCTAAATAAACCTATTCGATCAAACTTTATGCTACGGTGTCGTGCCTCAACTTTGGGGTTCAATCTTGCCCTAGCATTACAAATTCTCCCATGCTTATATTAAGCTCATTAATAATTGTATGAGATGACAATAATTTCGTGTTAAAATTCATAATTTAAATTAGCTAAATGAAGTAGTTGTCAAGAAATAAGTGTAGAGTTCTACTCCTTCAATTTCTCTCATATATTTTTTTTTAACTCTCAGAGTTTTGCCCATCCAATTGAGTAAAAGACTAATATCCCGGGGTAGTTGAAGATGCTTATTGTAGGAAGTCTCCCAACCTAATTTTTACATCCACAAAGTTCGAAGCGGAGACCTTGTTTAAGTGTAGAGTTCTACTCCTTCAATTTCTCTCATATTAATAGTTATAAACTAAGTTTCTTGATTTAAGCACTAAATAAATACAAAGGAAAATTAGAAGAGTCCTGATAGGATGTTTGGCTCCCAATTTTAATTGCCTTTAAAATAAAACGATTTATTTTTTATGAGAAATTGAACCATGGCATAAGATGAGATTATTATTTATTATTCTTTAAAAAATTGATAGCAATTACTTGTTAACGTTAGCTTGCAATTATTATCATTTCTCCTTTGAAATTGAGAAAACAAAATGGAACTTTATCCCACCAAATTAAATAAAAGAGAATATTACATTTTTGGTCCCATAAATTTAAAGTGAATTTTTTTTTGTCCCATACTTATTAAATGACCCCACCCGTTTGTTTTTTCAACAATTTTAGTGCCTAAATATAATTAATGAAATAATTTTTAACATAATTGATAAAATATTTTTTCAATGCCATAATTTAAGTTTTAATATTGTTTAAAATAATAAAATTAAAAATTCATCTAGAACAATTTAAAAAAAAATAACTTTTTTAAATAAAAAAATTAAAATAAACGTAAAAAATTTAAAAGAAATTTTATTTGGAGTTTGAGATAGAATTCATTTAATAAAACACATTAATTATGATAATAAATTAATAATAAGCAAAACATAAAATATTTAAATACAACACCTTATTGAAAAAAGAAAAGATAAACTATGGTTTTTTTTATTTTTTAAATCCATTCATTAAACAATTTATTATATTAATACATGTATAGTATACAAAACAATTTTAGTTAAATATAATCATAAAATGATAATTATTATAGATATTATCACAAGATATTATAACTTATCCCATAAATTAAATAAAAAATTACTATAAATTAAAATATAAATATTAGATAAATAATAAAACTAGGAAATATTAAAAATTAACATAAAACAACATAAATTATTTTCTAATAAAATAAAAAATAATATTATTATTATTTTAATATTTTATAGTTTATTATATAAATAATAAATAAACAAATTTATAGGTCAAAATATAATATTATATTAAAATTAAAAAATAAAAAAATATTAGAAATTAATATATAATAACATCAATTTTTTTCTTTTCTTTTTAATTTTAATTTTATTGTTATAAATTTTATAATTCGTAAAAGTTCCAACGTTGATGTGCGCACGTATGTAAAGTTTTTTTTTGTTCTTTTTTCCATTTAAGATTTTAATTTTCTTTTTAAGCCCATCCTAGATTTCAATTAAATTAAAGTTAAAGTGTTAAACAAAAAAATTATTTGAGGTATATATAGTTACATGGTATCCATGTTTATTATAATTATAATATGTATATTTTAGATATGATGTATAATATTTAAGGTTTCATCAATATAATATTTAATTTGAATAAAAAGAAATTATAATTAAATATATTATTAACATTTTAAAATAAAGTATTTTTTTATTTATTACAAAAAAAATCCATATTTTTTTCTAATATTTAATAAGTATAAATAAGTATTTCTCAAAATAAGAGAGAGAGAGAGAGAGAGAGAGAGAGAGAGAAAATTGCATTTTTAGTGCTACTTAATGCTATTTCCCCCCAAAAAAATCATACTAACAGTTTTAACACCGTTTGAGACTAAAATTGAAAGTTTTAGGATTTCAGACTAAATGTGTCGAAAAATCAAAAGTGTGGGGTCATTAAAAAAATATGGGACAAAAAAATTTGACATAAAATCTATAGGACCAAAAATGCAATTTTCTCTAAGTTATTCGTTTTAGAAAATTCTAGCCCAGACCCGACTTGACTGAATCCAACCAATTAAAAAGGCAAGTGTATTACATTTATCATTTGATTGGTCACTCTCCCTAAATTTTCCACCAACCACATGGCAAGTGCAAAACATTCGCCTTCTCGTTACATCAGTTTGACCGAATCAGGCTCGGTCTAGAATTACCCGTTCGTTTTGACTTCCGCTAGCTAGCCTTTCATTAATAATGCACAAGAAAATATTATTATTCTGTACCCAAAAAAGGACAGATCCGTAATTTACTCGACACATATATTATATATTTGTGTATCCCACCAAAAAAAAATATACCATACTAAATAAGGCATATACATACAGATTTTGTACGCATCTGTGTGTATACTTTTTCAAAAAATAAAATGAAAGTAGATCAGGTGTTGCAAGTGAGATGGGGGAGCCCACCATTAGACATTGCGTGGTGATGATGAATTATTGTTTAGGATGTTTGCGTGATTGACGTTGAAATCTATATTGTTTAACCTATGCTTTCAATGGGAAAGATCTCCCCGAATCTTACTAACTACATCATGTAATTAAAATTAAAGATTATTTAAGAGGACATAATCATCCATGCATGATTTGATTTATAGCCTTAAAGCTCCTTGTCTTTTCCACCCTTGGATTCCTACCTACGATGCACAGATCTATTGTTTGTGTATATATATATATATATATATAGTCCATCTTTTCTTATGAAATTAATCCCAAATGGTTTTCTTAATCATGATGGCTATTGTGAGAAAAGTCAACTTGACCATCAAATTGGTTTACGGTGATTTAGGGAGTGTTTGGCACTTGATCTGAATTTCGAAGAGTTTAATTCGGGTTTTTAGGAATGTATATTTTTAGGAATATTGGAAATTTGAAATTTTAGCTAAGTTTCAAGACCCTTCAGTTTTCCTGGCCATATATATAATAAACGTGAATTAGGTGGAATAGTCTGAGGTCATTATCGCTCATTAAATTATAGAACTACGTAATATGCATTAATTTTCATAATTAATCATACCCTAATCATGATCCCATGGTTTTAAATGTCCCAAATAATACCTCCTAATAATTTCAAAAACTCCACTACTTTCGACTTCCAACCAATCAAAATCTCCACATCAAAGTTGTATATTTTGGCTCAAATAAGATAAAGAGTTGCACACTTCCTATCATTTATATATTTTTCTAAACTATATCCAAATTACTAAAGCACGTTGTGGCTTGAACACAAACACAAATACCACAATCAATCACAAAAAGCTAGAATCTATAAGCTGTTTTGATAGTTAAGTTGTGGTTGATTTGACCAAGCCAGCTTAGCAAGTTCTATCTCGAAATTGCAAGAAAGACAAGATGGAGCAGACCTATATTTGCTATATTCATGTACCATATATATTCGTGGGACCTAGCGATTTGTTTGATACATATTTGAAGCCCTAATGGCAATAGATTTAGGAATCAGTAGATTAGATTAATCCCATTATGACATATCTGCATTCATTTGGCTTTTCAAAAACATGGATCCAATGATCATTGATTAGGGACCCTCACTTTTTCAAGAAGTTGGTTTGGCATTGTGTATAACCATAATGCAATATTTTATACTAATTTAATGACTAATTACCCTCTCAACTTGATCATCTAAAGTATAGCTTAATTAAGTTTTGAAGGTAAATATGTTGTGTTACAAGTTAAGTTGTTTAGTACACTTGAAAGAAACAACTAAATCAACTCTGAACAATGATAATAAAAGTTGCACTAATTGCCTATATAGAATTCAGTTGCAGAGAGTCAGTACCCCGAAATCATGATTTCTTTCTTGATGATACAAGGATTCATGAATTATCAAAATCTTCTAATCGTCCCATCACTAGTACTACATATATAGACATAATTTTGAAATTAGGAATTGATAAGCTTTTCTATATATATATATGTATGATCCAACATGGGTAGAATTCTAGATCACATAATCCTTCTATTATACTTAACACACTCGCACTCAGTTCTCCGCACTGGCGAATTTGCCCGCATTATGTGACCTAGGGTAGAATCTAGTCATTGATTTTCAATTTCATGAATCATGAATAAAGTAGGTTGGCTATATACTCTCATTTTCTTGTTAGAATTCAAAAGGAAAGTGGCTGAACTAACCTAGAAACCCCATAATGTATACATACATTTTTATAATGCAAAGCAACTCCTGATCGGCCCAACCAAAATTCTCTCGTCATATAATAATGATTAGTGATATACTTAGGACAAAGATTGTCAGAGGAGCTACGTAAATTCTTTAGTTTTTAGCACATGGCCACTCCATTCTATTAGGGAAGAAACATGTGATTCCTCACACATTTGGTCTCTCCATCGCAAATTCAAATAAGGGACCTAATTTATTTATATTTTCTAATGTATAATCACAATTATCAGAAATAATTACATTCCGTTTAGTAAGTTTGATGTCTTAATTAATAACATTATTTAGAATTAGAATTCGATGTTTTAGTTTTCTATATATCTTGGTGATATATGTGTGTGTGTTCCATTGATTTGAGTATTGGGGCCACAAGCACAATCTCTTGTATTGTAGCTTGTTGGATCA
>JBBMKE010000009.1:2678376-2688817 GCA_037834125.1 Lippia alba
CATCAACTCTAAAGCCCAACACACACAACGAATACCATCACTTTATCACTTCAAACAATTCATGGATAGTCCGACCCGAACCCGATGCTCCGTTCTCATTGTCGGAGCCGGTATTTCTGGTATATCTATATTCTATTGCATGGATTTGTTTTCGTTATAACATAGTATTCTTTTAATTAATTTAATTGATTATATATATGTGTATGTACAGGTATAACGACGGCGAAAATGCTGGCGGAGAATGGCGTGGATGACGTGGTGATTCTAGAAGCGTCCGACAGAATAGGAGGCAGGATAAAGAAGGAGGAATTTGGCGGCGTTGCTGCGGAGCTCGGTGCCGGTTGGATCGCCGGTGTCGGAGGGAAACAGGTGAACCCGGTTTGGGAACTGGCCCGTGAGTCAAATCTCCGGACGTGCTACTCCGATTACGCAAACGCTCGTTATAATATCTACGATCAAAAGTACGTATCTATTCACAAAGACTATTATATTGTATTATATATATATATATATATATATATTTTAACACATACTCCCTAGTGGTTAGAGAGATTTGAACTCGGGACCCTGTCTTCGAGAAACAGTTCTCAACCCCTTGGACCAACCCCTATTGGCCACAAAAAATATTATAATTAAGCAACCAAAGTTCAATTGAACCACTGAATTGTAATTTTTTTTTATTATTATTATTAAAGATAGCTGTGTTTTTAAATATAAAATAGCTGTGTTTTTAAATATAAAAATATAAGACCTTCGATAATTCGACTAAATTAATATAGTGATAAATGGATAAAGTACAACTCTTGGTGGTACTGGAGGAATACTGTATTAGTAGTATGCAGACAAAAGATTAAACATTTTTTACCTTGTTAATACTAGGATGATAAATACTCTCTCTTTTTCACAATGCCGCCATCAAGATATAAGATTCTTGAATTTATAAACATTAACTTAAATTAATTATTTTGTGACTTATATATATACTTTAATCTAAAATATTTCCCAATTTAATATTTATATCAAAGATATATCAACAAATATCAATTTCATATGGTAAAATTTAAATTAATATTTACTTAATTCTATCGTCTTTAATTTGTGCAGTGGCAATAAATTTCCGATGGGTGTAGCGGCTGACTATTACAACAAGGCGGTGGAGTCGGCCATTGCGAAGCTCCGAAAACAATACTCCGATCCCAACACTGCTGATGAAATGTTGTCGTAATGACTCTCACTACTTTTTTTCTTTTTTTCTTGTTAACGATAAGCCAAAGCGGCTAATTAGCAAACATCCGTCAAAACAGAGTCCAAAACAAAAGTCGGGTCCAGTAGAGCTCGCAATTGACTTCTTAAGTAACATTATTCTGTATTTGCACTTTGCAGAGGTCAAGTGAGTCCAATAGAGCTCGCAATTGACTTCATGTTGCATGACTTTGAAATGGCTGGTCAATTCCTTTCCTCACTTCTTTTATGCTCATTTCCAATACAATAAAAATATTATTTAATCATGAAATTTTGTTCGGATTCTGCAGAGGTCGAACCAATATCGACGTACGTCGACTTTGGCGAGAAAGAATTTTTAGTTGCTGATGGGAGAGGGTACGAGCATTTGGTCTATACAATGGCGGAGACCTTCCTTTCTACCTCGGAGGGTCAAATCTCGGATGATCGATTAAAACTCAACAAGGTATTTCAAATTATGTTATATGTGCTTATTTGGTGTTTTATGTCCCAAGTCAAAACTTCAAAATATAGTTTTAATATTTCAACGTTTAGCTTTTGAAAGTGAGTTAAATCAAAGTATATTATTTAATATTTAATTAAATATGGGGTTTTAATAGAGGATGACGGGATTGAAATTAAAAAAAAGGAAAAAGTAACCACTCTTGGGGTAAAAGAAGAAACATATTAAATTTTTACGTATAATCTTTTGTTTGAGTACATAAAACTTATAAATTGATAATTTTCTTTGGTAGGTTGTTCGGGAAATACAACACCGGAGGAACGGTGTTGTAGTGAAAACCGAGGACGAATGTATTTACGAGGCCGATTATATAATTTTATCGGTTAGTATTGGTGTTCTACAGAGCGACCTCATCTCCTTCTATCCGCCTCTGCCAGTAAGTTTTATTCGAAAAAAATGAATTTTTATTATACTGAAGTAAATTTTTGAAAAAATAAATCATGCACTAAATTCTCATGCAACGTTTTTATCTCTTTATTGCAAATAGAGATGGAAGACAGAGGCAATCTCGAACATAGACATTACGGTGTACACAAAGATCTTCCTTAAGTTTCCATACAAGTTTTGGCCCTGTGGTCCTGACAAAGAGTTCTTCATATATGCCCATGAGAAGAGAGGTTACTACACATTTTGGCAGGTTAGTAACTTAGTATAATTAATATTTTTTTGTCTGCGTTCTACTCGTTTGAATTAGACCAAATTATTAAAATATAAAATTTCTCTATCAATTAATAGTTAGATACCAAAATCTCAAATACAAAATCTCTAATTAAACAAGTATAACATCAAACTGCTAAACTATACTTTAATGTTACTATACTTAATTGTTTATGAACTAGTCAAAAGAATTCTACGACATTAAGGTATAAAGTTCTTCCTTCTTATAATATGTATATAAGATATAAGATACCAAAACTTTAAATATGAAACCTTTAATTAATTAAAAATAGTATCGAACCGCTGCATTATACCATTTTCATGCTATTATACTTAATTTGTTTACTCGTTTCATATCGATTAAATAATAAACTATTTGTTATTTAGGTATACTTGGACAACCATCACATCACAAGCTAGTGATTGAGTTGAGTTGGGACAAAAACATACTACTTAACATGTTATTAAATTAGATTGTATACTGCATTTAAGTTTCATATTCCAAAATTGCGTCTAATTGTTTGGAGAATACTGTATCATGCATTTAACTATTCGTGCTCCAAATTGACATCTGATTATTCAGGTTTGGACGCGGGTGAGTTGTGTTAATCCATTCCATATCGACTAAATAATAAATTATATTTAACTATTTACTGTCAAATAATATTTAGACAATTCTCATTTCACACAATATTTTTTTAGATGAATTAAGTCAAATACATATCATAACTTAACCGAAATTATTTGTAAACTAGTCAAAAGAATCCTAAATCACAAATAACTTGGAGGAAACTTATCAAATACTCAATCACCAAATCAAATTAATGATTAGTTTATAATATGGAATGAATAACATTTTATTTTATTCGTACTTATATTATTGTCTTGTGTTTTTATCAGAACATGGAGAATGCATACCTGGGATCCAACATCCTGGTTGTAACTCTAACGAACGAAGAATCGAAGCGAGTAGAAGCACAATCAGATGAGGAAACAAAGAGAGAAGCGATGGAAGTACTTAGAAATATATTTGGGCCTAACATTCCTGACGCTACGGACATCCTCGTACCACGATGGTGGAACAATCGTTTCCAACGTGGAAGTTACAGTAATTATCCCATTTACGTTGATCATCAACTTGTACATGATATTAAGGTTTGTTTATCTTCTTAAGTCTTGTCTATACATTCTTCATAAGTGAGAGTTGCAATACGTTTTTTATTTTAGAAAAAAGAAGAAATAATTTGAAATTCGTCTGTATTCTTGTAGCTCACTAAGCCATGGATAGGAGGCTTCTTCTTAGGTTTTAACATTATTATTTTAATTCCAAATAGAAGCAACATTTCGAACACATACCTATCGCTGAAAAAGAGTAAAAATTGAAAAGATGTTCAAATATCTGAACTTTATTAGCAAATACCCTCTTAAAAATGGACTAATAATATCACAGATATAAGTTTCATTTGGAATAACTTTGTTACCTCCTTTTATACGTGTAAATATTCAGGCACCCGTGGGACGAATATTTTTCACAGGCGAACATACGAGCGAAAAATTTAATGGCTACGTGCACGGGGGTTACCTCTCAGGTGAGCGATCTCTTGCATAACATTCCGCAATCTTATACTATAGTGTAGCTCGTACAACGTCCAACTTCCTACATAGAATGATTTTTTTTTTCTAATTCTTGATCAATTTACAGGTATCGACACTAGTAAAGCTTTACTTGAAGAAGTTAGAAGGTTTGAGAAAGAGAAGAAAAGTGGAAATCAATCTTTTCTGTTAGAACCATTGTTAACCCTCACGGGTTCTTTCACATTAGCACAATCTGATATCCCCCGACAGCTTTTTCTCCACACCAGCAACTTGGGATTTTCAGAAGCTATCTTATGACTAAATTAGGACAGATATAATATATAGAATTTCAAATGAGAAATTTGGAAATTTCTTATGTGAATCGGCTGTTGGAAAGAGCTATGATGAATAATCGAGATCATGTCATATCTTATATCATGTAGATATTCTTGTCAAATAAATAGTTACATGTCGATTTATTCTTTATTTCAGTTTACCTTAAACATGAAGGGCAAGTGTAATACATATACCTGATTTAATTTGTCTTTATTGTATTGGATTCGTTGAGTTTTTGAATAAAAAATCTTGCCCTTTCGTAATAGATAAAACATGAATATATACCATTCATTTAAATTTAAAATAAAGAAACATAGTAAACCAAAACCAAAGATCGGAGTCGTTGCAGATTTATTCCGAGCTAGTTCGTTCGTTTGTCCCTTTTTTGTAATTTCCCATAATCAGAACTTAAGGAAATTCTTCTCCATCAAACTTTCAACAGTATCCTTGATGCTAGTTTCAAGAGGTATGAAACTGATGCCCAAGCTTTGTGCTTTTCTCTTCGATACTTGGAATGTTCGATTCCCTGTACCACTGCATTAACCCCCCAAAAGGATTAATTATACTAAGACATCCTTAATCATATGGAAGTATATATATACTTAATTTTCTTAAATATATTGCTAATTACCTGTTTGGAAGGTTGAAGGAAGGATAGAGATTGCTTAACATGTGAAGGAGTTCCGATTGACTTAGCGAGGTTTCAACTAAAACATATCTTCCATTAGCTGAAGGATTCTCAAAGGCCAGGATATGAGCTTCAGCTACGTCCCGAACATCAACAAATTGATATTCCGCAAAATCTTTTCCTGTTAGATTTAGACAATCGATAATGAATGTTATGATAACATACAGTTAAAATTAGTTATCCTGTTCTTTGAAGTGCCTATAATTTAACAAGATGCATAATCATTATAGTTATTGATAATATTTTGGCCTGGGAAATAAGGGTTGAAGGAGTGTAAGTGTACATGGTTTAACTGTATTTATCAAAACTCTTTTCACTAGAACCTTAGTGCCGTACAGTTTAAGCACGTCACATTGTTTTGTTATAATGTATATATTTTTATTTAGTATACAGCCTGATTATCTTAGAATGATCGATTTTCATTGTGTGTGTATATATATATAATTCTTAATTAAATAATATATTTAAACTTACATTAATCCAAAAACCAATGTACTTGTTTCAATTTATAGCAGTTTTATATAAATACAACAGAACAAAACATTGTAAAATATGATCATAGATCTCTAAGGTTCTAAAATTTACACATAATTGATTAACTTCCGTTGACACACAAAAGTTAATATAAAATTAATTTCTATAATGAAATATGTGATAATTATATTTCAAGTTTAAAGTCACCTATTATAATTTTCAAAAATTCTATATGAATTACTATTAATTGATTAACATTATTATTTTTATTAATCTGTGTCATTGTATAGATAGATAGATAGATAGATAGATAGATAGATAGATAGATAATAAGTACCTTTCAATATCTCCATGAAAAACAAAGAGGTGGCATTGAGAGTTGGCTGAAGAAGAGGACCGATCACAAATCCAGGATTCATAACTAACAAGTCCATTCCATTTTCTTCAGCATATTTGCAAGCTGCTTCCTCTGCCAAGGTTTTAGCAAGCCAATACCATTTCTAACCAAGTAGAAACTACAAATTCAATTATTAAAACGACATTTGCTAATAATATTAGAAAGTGTTAAAAATATGGTTGATTTTTTTTTTGTCTTGGTTTAATTTTATCTAATTTCACATTAGCTAGTTAATATTAAGTTATTTGGGTTTGAACACTTAATTTCCGACCCACACTAAATCCACTACAATTTATTGATTAACCTCTATTATGAATCGGAGAGGGGGCTGTGATTAGATGAGACTACTATTCATGAAGATAAATATAAACTAACATATCTAACCCAATATTAACTATAACTTCATTGATTTTTTTTCTACAATTTCAAGTATCAAACACAAGATTGTTTGTTGTTAACTCAACTTAATATGAACTAATAAACACAATCGAGATTAACCCTGAAAAAGTAATCTTGCATAACTAACACTTCCTTATTACATCGACTCCCTCCAACTAACTATTAAAACAAGCAAGACACTTAAACAATTATAAGTAATTAAAAGAAAAAGGAAAAAACCTCGCTTTCTTTGCAAAATTCAGCATCTGAAAACCAGTTTTCATCAACACACACGTTAGGGCCTTGGTATCTCCTGTTCAAGTTAATTGCAGCTATAGACGATGTGACCACCACTCGTCTCATGCATGCTGCTTTAGTACACGATTTGAGGACGTTAAGCGTTCCTCGAATAGCCGGTTCCATCAATTCTACCTAAGTTGTAATTAAATAAATATCCGACGAAATGTATATATGGAGAGAGAGAGAGAGATATATATATATGGTGAATTACATCTGAGTACCCTTAGGTTTAGCCTAATTACAACGTATTTCCTATTATTTCAATTATTATCAAATAGTCTCTGAGGTATGATTTCAAACTGAAGTCCCTAAACGTCTTCAGGGTTCTCAGGGACCACTATGTAATTTTAACATTATATACGGATAGTTTTGTAACATGATAAAACTTGAGAGATGCACTTGTAATTTCTAGCTAATTTAAATTAAGTCGTTTAAGGACCTTGAGTGGAACCCTAACGGTGTTTAGGGATCTTAAATGAAAATAATACATCAGGAACTATATGAGCTATGGTAATAATCGAAAGAATAGGGACTATGTTGTAATTAGGTCAAACCTGAGGGTCCTCAATATTTTTGCCATATATATATAGGGAGAATTACATCTGACTACCCTGCATTTAGATATAATTACAATCTAATTCATGATTTTTAGGAAATTACAAATTAGTCCCTAACTTTTGAGAACCGTTTGTGTTTCCTAGGGTTCCGTTATGTCATTTCAAAAATCCCCCTGATTTGTTATTAAAGTAATATTTTGCAAGGATTGTTTTGTTATTTTTGTAAACTTTAGGAATGATTTTTTAATTCAGGGGCATAAGTATCCTTTTACAAATTTCGTTAAGGGACCTCAGATCAAACAAGATTTTTAGGGATTAAAATGTAATTTCTCGAAAATGATGGACTACATTGTAATTAGGGCTAAATACAGGGTAGTCAGATATAATTCTCCCTATATATATACAATCTAATCCCTATTCAGTTTAACCTAATTACAATCTAATCCTTATTCTTTGCATATTAACAATGTGGTCCCTAAATTTTGCATTCCGTTTAAGATCCGTGACGCCCGTTAGGTTGATCAGTTATTTCTCCCAATTGCCTCTGAATTTATTTCGAATGCATCCCTAAGGTTTCTTTTTAATAACAAAAAGATCCTTGTACTTTTCGGAATTTACGAAGGACAACTGATTAACTTCACGGAATCCTAACGGACGTCAGGGAGCTCAAACGGAATATAAAGTTTAGGGACTACATTGTAAATATACAAAGAATAGAGTCTGAATTGTAATTAGGCCAAACTTAAGGGTTATTGAATGTAATTATCCATATATATATATGAAAATATGACATGAGCTACCTGTGGGTCAGTAGTGGAAATCAAAACAGGAGATGCAGTGTGGAAAACGCCATCACAACCATCAATTATTGCATCAAAAGACCCTTCTTCAATTAAGTTGGCTTGAAATAATTGGAGTCTTTCCTTAGCTCCTTCAAGGCCCATAAGATGATCAACTTTACTTGGATCACCTGTAGCAGTAGCACTATACAAAGTTATTTAGTGTATGTTGTGATTGATGTGGGGGTAGGCTCCATTTATTTTAAATTAGGGTATCCACGTTCGACTATAATAATTAATTTTTTTTTCTAAATCATAAGCAGCTCGTTGGATGAAATTTGGGACAATTAGCTAATCGAATTGAACTCTTGATATTAGTTAAAATTAAATGAATCTTTTCTACGAAACTATATGATAGTAATTTGAGACTTCGCTTATAATGGTTATCTAGTAACTACGTGAATTGATATATTTTTATTTCTTCTTAGAGTTATTTATATAATATTTCATGTGTTAGGTGAAATTAAATGGGTAAAAAAAACTCCGTATTACAAAAATTAATACAAAAACTTCTGTGTTTTCAAAATATTTGCATGGACAATTCTAAAAATTTCTAGTGTTGGACACGTATTTAAAGCGAGAATAGAATACTAATTTTCTCTATTTATTAGATGTGAAATGACTAATTTACCTTTTGTATTTTGATATACATCATCTCACATCTCTCTATATAGCCCTTTTTATACTTGTTTATAGGGTCTTTCATGAAATTTTTATTTTGTATGCATATAAAACAGTATTGAACATACTTGTTTCTATGGTTATTCATGTAATTTTTATTTTGTATAGAGTCTTGGTGCATATAAAAAAGTAATGAACAATATAAATAGATGTGAGATGATGTATATTGAAATATAGAAGTTTAAATTAGTCATTTTGCATCCAATAAATAGAAAAATTAGTGCTCTAGCCGCACTTTTAACACGTGTCCAATACCATAAATTTTTAGAGTTCTCCATGCAAATATGTTGAAAACACAGAATTTTTTGTGTTAATTTGTTTAAATATAAGATTTTTTTTACCCATTTCATCTAATATAGAGGTAAAATATATAAAAAACCCTTTCTTCTTACAATAGTAATATATTTACATATTCATTATCTAATGGAAAATTTCATTGTTTATTTCACTCTATGTTGATCTACTTTGACTTTTAGTAATTTATATGGAGTTTGGCAACTTAACTACTCTAAAATCTTATGGAAACATTGATAATTCAGTACGATTTAGAGGGATATTAAAGTTCAAATTAGCTAGTGAATAAATCAATAAATCATTAGACACCATACATATAAGTAAGTACTATTAATTAGTTAAACGATGAATAAATATGAAAACCCAGTTCCTTTTCACAAAATCTAGAATTTATTACCGAATTATATGGTTTGCTCGTCTCGCCATAAAAGAACTTTCAATTAGATTTCATATAGTATGTTTTCAGATCTATCAATACATATGCGTATCTATACGACAATATAAACACAACAAGACACAACACGAATATGATGACACAATTTTTTCCTTAAATTTTCCACATGACAAGTGTACTCCGATAAGGTCTGAAACATAACGACAAAATTATATTTTTAGAAGTGATCGTGCTTTATTGGAGATATATATAAATAGATAGATAGATAGATATACTGAACTGAGGTTGCGGACGGTGGCCCTGACGGTGTACCCACGGCAGAGCAAAAACTTCACGAGCCATGATGCTATGTAACCTGAAGCTCCGGTGACGCAAACCACTTCCCCCCTTTTCATCTTAACTTTTTTTCACACAGAGTTGCTCTTTCTAATTCTCTGTTTTTGTTTTATAGAAAATATTTATAAACTGAAAAGGAAACAACATAAAAATGTGTGAACTATGGACATTGGACACCAAATACATCGCAGCATAAGATAATTACAATACAGATTATTAATTTGTCGTGATATTACAACAATTCTTTCAGTCGGCCTTCGGCGTCTCGTAGCATGCTGCAATGATATGGTGTGGGAATATTCTCATTAATCAATTCAGTTTAGTGGTGTTTAAATAATAAGTACAAAATTAATTTGCATTAGATTCTCATTTATCATTTGTTGGTGTTTAAATACAAGTGCAAAATTAGTTTGGATGGACTTATCTATGTAACAAACCAGCTAATAGATAACTATTTCTTTTTTTTTTAGCTCATTTATTTTAATTCGAGTCGGTCGGATCACTTAGATTTAAAGTTCTTTCTATCAGTCTTAAAAAAAAAATGTTCTTTCTATCAATGATAGTTGATTTTCAGAGATCTAACACGATACCTCTAGTCAAATTAATACGTTACAACATTATAGGGTTGACATGTCATGCCTATGCATGAGTTAGGCATCAGCTGAAGAGAACTTATTCTTAGCTCGTTATAGAAGTCGAGCATCTCCTGGGGAATGGGCACTCGAAACCGATTCTCGTCCGCCAAAAAGTTGATGGTTATACAGTTCTCCGGAGGGTTGGTCATCTGATCT
>JBBMKE010000009.1:2713605-2724270 GCA_037834125.1 Lippia alba
ATAATGGGATAAAGGAAATCATGTGCATGGAACACAATTAATTTGTTCACGTTTAAGGATTATGATTAATAATTAAGGGAATCCATCATATGTACGAGATTAATTATTCCCCCAAATGGGGATGATTTTCCTCACCAATATAATTTATATGTATATTGAAGCACAAGAATCTGTATGAATCAATTGGGATTAGATTTTTTCATATGAAATTAATAACGATGACTTTCTGGGAATGTCATTTTCTGTTGGAAATTTACATCAAAATTTAATAGTTTTTTCTATGTCGTGTTTGGTTTAGAGTGTCGAATTTCTCTCAGTCGAAAAATATTCTTTTTGCTGGCATTGGATTGAGCAGATTTGAAAGAGAAATAGTAAAATATTAGAAGCATAAACGATCTTTAAAATAAGTACACGCGTACATTAACCGGATTGTAAAAAAAATTGCACAATTAACATTATAAATAGGTATGGTCATATTGATGTGATAATCATATCTTGAAAAAGAAAATGAAAAACATTTTGTAACTGAAAAATTCTATTTCAAATTCGTCTAACTAATTAAAAGGACAAGTGTATTATATTTGTCATTTGGTTTATTATTCTCTCTAAATTTTTTACCAACCACACGACAAATATAAAATACGCAATCCCTCGTTACAAATTTGACGAAATCAGACTCGAAATAAAATTACCCCTTATAAAATGTAGCATCTAAGATTATTTAAATAAAGTTAATTAAACACGTCAGAGACAATTTAAATGTGCATTACATACAATAATACAAATTATAATAATTTTCAGATTTTCTACTCCATCTTACTTTGGGCTCGGCCGGAACCAGTCGCGGAGCTAGAAAATTTATTTAGGGGGGTCGACCAAAACATAATTTATTACAATTATTATTAATTTAATATATTAACCCTCACTAGTATTAATTTTTAATTTTATTGAGGTCGGTCAGTAATAAAAAAATACAAAAAAATTACAAACACAATACACAAATATATATATACACACACACATAATATAAATTTTTTTTTTTTTGAGGGGGTCAATTGTACCCCCGACATCAATGTGGCTACGCCACTGCCGGGAACTGCAATCTGCAGGGATCTATTATGGGATCGACCCTTCCAATTCAATTCTCTCCATTACAAAGTCACAATTTAATCACTAAATCTTGCTATATATACGCTTAAATGAAAAATCTAGCGTCTCGTCCCACACGTGGTATGACTCTGGTCTATTAGTATTTATTTTCACTCTCATGGCCATCTTCAGCTATGGGCGGAGGAATTTCGCCATGCTAATATGCAGTTGAAAGCACAGACTAATTTGAATCAGTTTTGTTGCTAAGTTCTTGGCTATTTCCTGTACATAAACGGCAACTTGGACAATTTAAATAGTGATATATATGCCCCGACAAAGCAGAAAACGAATTAAGATAATTATATAACCCCATAATGAGGCCCATAACATGCACTTTTGATCTTGCATGGCCAAACATCATACAATTATCCTAGTATTTGTCGATATGCATGCTGTCATAATGTTTTTGCTACTGTAATGATGGTGACAACAAGTTCGTTTTACCCAATTTCTTTTTTTTTTACACTAATTTAATGATAATGATATGTAATTGGAGAACTAGCATGCGTTATGATCAATAATATTGAGTATTGACACAACTTTCTAATTTTAAAAACAACAAATTATGATGTTTTATGGATTCAAATTGAGATTTAAATTTCTTTTTTATATTTCAATTAGATAATTGGAAAAATAAAAAATTGAGAGTCTACTGAGATTTTATAGGATCTGGATTTACTGATATTAGATTTAAATTTAATTTAAAATTTGTAATCTTGATAAAAGAAATTCAACTCAATGTGAAAATTGAATGAGAGCATATGATTCTTTCCGAAATTTATTTAATGTGACGTGGGATGGACCAATTAAATACAAACTCGAGCTTTAGGCTCAAATAGTAAGGATCGAGTAATCAAAATCACAGAAATATAATTCATACACTATTTTAGATTTTATTCGACGTATCTTTCTAACGATTATGTATGTGTCCAGGTATGTTAATTGAAAGATTACGTTTTACGGCACATTTAATTGAATATCAACTAAGCATGTTGTACGATCCAAAGTGTTCTATCATAATGATTGTGCATTGCATTTACATTCATTTAAAGTACGGTAATTTAAAATTATAGACTAATTATAAAAGTATGTTAATAGAAAAAAGCTAGAATATGCAATAAAAATGATAAAAAATTCAGTCCTAGTAATGTTAGATGTATCAAAATTAAACATCCATCTCATATTTTAATCATTCTTTATTTCTTTTCACAGCGTAGCATATTTTAATAGCTCAATCGATCAAATTTGCATTATCATACTTATATAGTTATATTTAACAACACACCACGACTCGAAATATATAAAACACTAACTGAAATAATTTAACGATCATGAGTTAAAAGTCCCTACCATTGGTAAGAACCAAACTTTGGGCCTTTACCTCATAATAACATTAAATTATTTTGGGCCTCCCAATGGAGCTTTAATCGTTCTTCTTGGTTGGTAAGCAAACATTCGAAATTTATGCTTTTGAATGCTCATACCATATATCATTATTACCTGGTTGGGCAAATTAGTTATAGGCCCAAACTATAAGCCCATACAATTCTATTAATTACTTGACTTAAAAAGTTAGAATTACAAAAAAAATTAAGATAGCATGCGACGGTTTATAAGAGGTTTCTCAACTATCACTATAAATGAATACGTCGAGAAACCTTTCAAGGTGTCATTTTAATAGTTGTTTAGAAGATACGTGGAGCAACAGGGATATGATCCAAAAGTATTGTATCAAATACATATTTCAATACTCAAACAATTTGGCCAAACAAAAATATAAAACAATAAGTATCCCTACTAAATTAATTTGGACTTCCATGATCCCCAAATAATATTCTCATGACTTATGACAATTTCTACATCTTTCTAGACATAAGTTATTTTTCAATAAATAATTAATGCAATTCTAGACGAGACATCGGTCCCTAGATTATCACATCACCATGTACGTGCATATATTTTGGTGTGAAAATTTGAAAAGCTAATGAACATTTTGGGAGGTGTACGACTACGAAGCATGCCAATCGCCGACTGAGTTATTTACGCCATACCTCTTGTATTAGGTGAAATGGAAAAAAAAATCATGTATTATAAATATTAATACAAAAACCCTGTGTTGAAAATATATTTGCATGGAAACCCTGTGTTACAAAAATTAACACAAAAAATCCTATGTTTTCAAAAATTAACACAAAAAACCTTGTATTTTCAAAATATTTACATGGCGAACCCTTAACATAGGGTTTTCAATGCTAATTTTTTTATAATATATGGTTTTTTGTATTAATTTTTGAAAACACAGGGTTTTTTGTGTTAATTTTTGTAACGCAGAGTTTTTTTGTCCATTTTTTAAAATAGAGGGTTTTGTATGTTAATTGTAATACATAAATTTTTTTTGCCCATTTCACCTAATATATGGGATATGGCGTAAATAACTCATTGCCAACTCCCCTATACAATTCGAAATTTATTATATGAACGTGTTGACCGACTCAATAAAGTGTGGGCTCTCTTGGGTTTGGAGACCCACCCCACCCTCCTCCCTCCTTCCTCTTCAGTCTTGGCTACTTACTATTCGAAGTCTTTGTTTTAAGGCATAGCTCATTTAATTTTGAATGGATATATTTATTTTAAGATAGATATAAAATTCAATCCTAATAGTATGCAATGTGGTCGAAATATGAAAGACCTTTAGATTCAACTTTTTTTTCACTAAAAAAATAGTTTATTTTAAATGATTATGTCGGGTAGACTAAATCAAATAATCATTCATATAAAATTGTTTACTTCATTCATATTTTTATCCAATGTTAGAAAAGAAGTCTAGTTAATGTGGTAGATTAGAGATTTTTTTTTTTCATATAATTTTGAAGAGATTAATTAGTGTATTATTACTCAATAATGTAATTTATATCATTGTCTCCAACATAATCATTTTTAAAGAAATTCAAAGATTATTGATGACGACTTTTTGGATAGAAAGGGTTGCACCAAAATAATCAAGTAAACTAGCTAGTGGGTTGAAATAGTTAAAAAGATTTAAATACATTAATTTAAATAAATCTAAAATTAAATATCAAATATTTAATATATTGGTATATTTTCGCAACGTGAACCAATTGAATTAGTATTTGAGTAAAACTACCCCTAATTATTAATTTCAATCATATTTTACATAGGTTTAATAAAAGAAAAACATTAAATTTCTAATCACACGAAAATTCAAAAGATAAATCATAAGTACTCATAATTAGAGGTTTTAAGAGTTTTCTTTTTCTATATTTTTGTATCTTATTTATTTCGAATTCTAACTACAACTTTTTATAAAATATATATATATATATATATATTCACCCAAAATGAGAATTTGAACATTAATCTTTGTCCTACCGATTAAATCCGATAATTCTATATTTCGTTTGTCTCGGTCAAATCGGTATAATGAGGGGAGAAAATGTTTTATACTTATCGTGTGCTAAGTAAAAAATTTGGGAAGAGTAATCAATCAAATACAAATATAATTGATTGAGTTGGACGGAATTGGGTTTGAATTAGAACTTAGGTTTAAAATTTTCCATACTAGATGTGTACTTCTTTAGAATACAAATACGAGATCCGAGGTATTCTTACGGATTCAAATACGAAACCCAACGATTTGTTACGCCAGCATGGGTAATGACTGTCTAATTAAACCCAGACCAGACACGTTAATTGTTATGCTAGCACCGGGTAACCACTCCCTCGTTAAAATCCACGAAAATACGACCATTTACAACAACGTCAACGAATCCAACGGCCAAGATCGAGCATTGACCGTATACAAACCGTAGATTTCCGAACAGCAACATTACCTGTACGTCCGTATGCATAAGAGTCCTCACACTCACACGCTGTCAAACTTGGTTTTCCACGACATTGTAGGATTGTTTCAACCGTCTCCGGCGCCTCTTCTTCATCAAAATTCTCTCTCCAAAGATCTGGTGCCGCTTTCAGCGAAGTTTCCGCAGTTGTTCGAGTTAAGGAACTCTCATCATTCTTGGCGAAGCAAGTTGTTTGGTGGGGCTCCTCTCGTATTTAACTGCCTTGAAAGCAATTGAACAAATATCTAAAGGTATCATAAATTGAAGAAGCCTTATCTTCTTCGAACCTTATGGCATTGGTTGTTTGAAATCTATTTGGGATACATAGATTCTTTTCTTTTTGTCAGTTTTCTCTGAATCTTTCGTTGGTTGGGGGATCAGGTGTTTCTGTCTGCAAATGGGTTGGAGGAATATAATCTCATTTTGCCCTACTCCCAATTTCGGGAACATGTTTCAGGTTTGTGTTTCTGATTTCTATCTTACTCTTTTGAAATTTTACTTTATGATGATTTTTTGGACTAAAGTAGGAACAGTATTATGAAGGAAACGAAGAAATTGTTTAAATAAAGCTTATTTGGTTGAGATTCAGACTTTTCAACGATGGGTTGACTCGCTTTTGTTGTGGGTTCGTGTTTATGTTTAGGTGTAAAGTGGTTTGGGTAATTGGTGATTTAATTGGTCAGACTCAGAATCTCCTTTTTGGATACACGATTCTTATGTTGTGCTCATATGGTGTTTGTGAAATTTACTCAATGATAAACAGGGTAGACAGAATGAAGTTGAACTGGGTTGCCAGCATACGATTAAGTCTCACGGTGGACGGCTTGCGAGAAACCACAAGCATGATTGGATGATTCTTGTGCTGCTAGCGGTTATTGAGGTTATTTTGAATGTCATTCACCCTTTCTATCGATTCGTTGGACAAGGAATGATGGAAGATCTTAGATATCCTATGAAGGATAACACAGTGCCGGTGTGGGCAGTTCCGGTGAGTTTTTAGTTGCCTTTTCAGTTTCCGAATTCTTGATCTTTCAGAAGAAATTTGAGAAGTATTACTGATGTGTTGATTTTGTATGATTAGCTGTATGCGGTTTTGCTGCCTATCGCTATTTTCTTTCTTTACTATCTTCGGAGGAAGGACGTGTATGATTTGCACAATAGTATACTAGGTAAAGTTATATCCACTCATCCTTCTCTTTTGAATTTAGGGTGTTTTTATTTATATATTTTGCGTAATATTTTCTGTCTCGTAATTGAAATGCAGGGCTCTTGTTTGCTGTTCTGATAACTGGAGTTCTTACTGATGCTATAAAAGATGCAGTTGGAAGACCAAGGCCCGACTTCTTCTGGCGTTGCTTTCCTGATGGGAGAGATGTATGTTATTCTAAATATCTGTTGATTAAATATTTTATCCTAATGTTTTTCATTTCACTTATCTAGAATATTTTATGTAATGCTGTTCAATTGCTTAAGATTAACTAAAGAATCCACACCTTTATGCATCTTTACTAAATTTAGGTTAAATGAATCAAATGATGATAGCTCATTGGATTTATTTAATTACATGAGGATAGGGAAATGAAGCAAATTGATTTCGCTGCTCAAAAAGATACTTCCAATTTCGGACTAATAATATATATTTCCCACTATTCAGGAATACGATCGGTGGGGCAATGTAATTTGCCATGGTAAAGACAGTGATATAAAAGAAGGGCACAAGAGTTTTCCTAGTGGCCACACATCATGTAAGCGAACTTTCTCTCTAATTTACTTCCCATATTTCAACTCACTTAAAAGGTTCGATATTTATGGATTTTATGATATTTTTTGTAGGGTCGTTTGCTGGTCTCGGTTTTTTGGCTCTCTACTTGTCTGGAAAAATTAAATGCTTTGACCGTCGTGGGCACGTTGCAAAATTATGCATTATTTTTCTTCCTATTCTTGCTGCTTGTCTTGTTGGAGTTTCTCGTGTGGATGACTATTGGCATCATTGGCAAGACGTGTTTGCTGGAGGTCTCCTAGGTGTGTGTGTTTTCCCTTTGGACTTGATGAAAGTTAATACTTTCATTTTAGACTTGATTGAGTGGCATACACATCCAGTTATTGCTACAAGCAGTTGGCGAGCAAGAATTTTATTAGGAGGGAGGGGGTCGATAGTATAGATTAGACAGGTCCAAGAACTTCAAATACCCTCCTGGAATTCTAAAAAGTACACTGGTCGCAAATGTGAAAATGAATAGTATTATTGCTGATTCCCCAACTTAATAATGTACAATTCTTTTCAGGTCTTGTGGTGGCTACATTTTGCTACCTGCAGTTTTTCCCGCCTCCATATCACACTGAAGGTACATATCGTGCAGCTTAGGTTATGTGAAGCATTATTTTGAGTCTGATATCAAGGTAAATTTTGATTTTATTTTGTGTTTCGATACAATGTTAGGATGGGGGCCGTATGCATATCACCGCGCAGCAGAGGAAGCTCTTGCGATTCCTGGATCAGTGCAGCCCAGTAATGGGAGCAACATGCAAGGAATGAATTACCAACACTCTGCGTCAAGCAACAATGCAGTGATTCAGGATTCAGACTCAACTTTTGATGCTATGGAGTCTGGAAGAAGGTAGATTAGAAGCACTGTTAAGTTAGTAACTTTGTGTAGCTTTTACTTGCACTTTTTTTTTTTGCTTCTTGGGGTTTTCATGTGGATACATATTTTGATTATTTTTATGCTGATTAATGATATTATGTATAGAGATTTATTAAGTCTATGATGCACTAACTTTTATAAGTTTTTATATATATATATATTATATTCAATTTATTTTATTAAAAGTAGTCTTATGAAAATGGCATGAAAAGATTTAGTGATATTTTAAGTTCAGAATGATAAAAGAAGAGTATTATAGATGAGGTATTTATATAAGTTGTTGACATTTAAATACAATTCGTACCAAGTACAATAATTGTTGTTTGATAATTACGTTACACTCTTTGGTGGTGGTGTATTTATGAGGGCACACACTCGTGATCAATCTCATATGGACACATTTGCATGTAGGCATGTTGCTTCATTCAATTTTTCTACAACTATTTCATGTCATCAATGCCATTGCATTATCAAACACCCAATAATAATAAAAAGTCAAGCACCATTACAACTTCGTTTTCTACCAACAACGCGAAACTTGAAGGATACGATCCCTTGTATATTTTTACATCCATCACTCTTGGCATTACCAAAAAAAAAAAAAAACATCCATCACTCTTGATTTATTTAAGAATGATGATGCTCTTGGTGTAACTTGAAGGACACGATCCCTTGTATATTTTTACATCTATCAGTCTTGATTTATTCAAGAATGATGATGCTTTTAGTTCGACATTATTTGTTTTGTTATATTGGAACTCTTCTTTTGTTGTTGGATTGTAAATAATGCACCATGAAACTTGAGTCAAAAGAATTAGTTCATTTCTTGATTAAAAACTTAAAATTATCATCTATAATTAAATGAATATCATCGAGTATGTATATAACTTAATAGTTGGATAATATATTAACTTATGTCATGTATTTAAATATTTAAATAAGTGATACAACAAGTATTGTATGAGACCTACCGGATGGATGACATGTAGAGTTTTATCTTTTTTCTTCTTTTCAATAAGTTATAATTATTGCATGGAATTAGGTACCACCATTTGCACATGTAAGGTGTGCTCGTCACAAAATTCTACATTAAATTAATTATTCTTTCAAAAATTTCTATTAATTCCGTTATAATTATAAAATATTAATTTCCTCATTATATTGATTTAGTCAAGTCAGACTCAAGTTTGAATCACTCATGAGCATTTTAGGATTTCAATGCTTGCAATAAATTCTCCTGTATATATTTTCACAAAATAAAAAGGAAATAGTCTCACATTTGTCGTTCATTTTCAATTATCAACAATATATGTATTCAGTTGGTACTCTTTAGAAGCAATGTAGGTCAATGGTATGCAACCTAGAAACGTGCTCATCTGTATAAAATATTTGTCACACATATAAAAACATTTCTTTTTAATTTGGAGGGACATTGAAATTCTTGAATGGAAAAAATATCTTATGATAAAAATGAAAATGAAATTAACAAAAAAGAACTATAAAATGCATTGTAAACATCAATAATTGAAGTCTGAAGAGCGAAAGAGGAGTCACTCGAAAACCTCCTCATATTTTTCTCACCGGAGAATTAATTAGTCTGAATAATGTCTGATCGGAAAATGGAAAGTTCGATACGGATGACCATCGGCGGCGACGCTGCTCCGTACCATCTGCTTCGCGACTCCGACGGCGACGACTCGCGGCTCAATCAGCTCGGTTACAAGCAGGAACTCAGCCGCAGTTTATCGTAAGCATTCCATTCTCCTACACTTTAATTGCTTGTTGCGTCGATTTCCCCAGCTGTTTTTGTCTCAACGCAATCGAGAGTTAAATTTAAGTTTGTGGCGATATCGATTCATTTCTCTGGTTGGAAATTGGGATTTAAATTCATTATTTGTTGAAATTGGGTGGGAAAAATGTGGAGAATGGTCGGAATTTGCAGAGAACCGACATTCTGATTTACAGAGAGATTCCGATGGGCCGTTCGCCTACGTGTCGCTTCCGTTTCATTGGTGAACCGAAGAAAAAAAAGAAGAAATTAACATAAATAAATAGGATTTTTTTTTTGTGCATTTTGTTTTTCAATTTATCATTTCAACCAACTTTTATCGTCAATGTCTCGAGTCTCGACATCTAAACTTATTTTCAATAATTTTGGAATTTTTACTTGTCATATTTATAAAATATATATATGTTAGTTGTATTTTTATTAAAAATATTAAAAAAAATATATAACGGTATGTTATAAATATAAAGAATAAATTATATAAAAATTTGTTGAGATGATAAATTATAAAAAAATGTGAAGTTTGGGTTACAATTTTTCCCCCCTATTATTTGATTAATTTCTTGTTAATGGTTGGCTCTAGCATAACATTGAAAGACAATGCCATTCTAATCTCCAACTTTTTTGGTACTGTAGTTGATATTAAATTAAACTACGCATAAAGTTCTTGTCATAATGAAAATGTGATCTTATTTGATTATTGGCTGCCACCTCACATGACTCCGAAGTGCAATTTCCAACCATATATGGTGGGAATGTTTTGTCCGAGGTGCATTTTGTCCTGTTATTTGGGGCGAAATCTGATTTTTTTTTTTACTGCAAAATGCGAAGCTAAATTTAAATATAAATTCATAAATCCAATAAGAAAAATTTCTAAAATATGATACATTTTTGTATATAACTTTGAGAGGTTCTGTTTGATATTTTCATTATCATATTTTAGAGTAAAAAATTATACTTTGGCCTTTTATATTTCAAATTGTTTACAAGAACCCAATTTTTTAGGCTATGCTTTGAAATAAAAAGTTATGATTAAGAATTTAAGATTGTGATGTGTGTATCAAAAGCAATTAATATCAGATTGACTATTCAATTCGCCTTCTTCCACAAGAGTATTCAACCGTAACAAAATGTTTTATTTGTTGTAAGTTACATCAATTAAGTCCGATTCACATAGCGTTTGCAGACTCTAGCTGATAAATTAAAAATATCCAAACCAAAAGAA
>JBBMKE010000009.1:2731153-2764499 GCA_037834125.1 Lippia alba
AGTATATTTGTATTCATGATACTCAAATGATATGAATTGATGTTTTATTTATGAAAAAAGATGAAGTTGGGCTTTGGGAACGTGTATGGCTGGAAAACCACCCTCTTGAAATATTTGTCTATGACATTAGCACGGAATTTTAAGCCAGCTAATTACAATTTACAAATATATCTGTTTTCGTAGCTCCAATGATCGACTATCATGGCACACATTTCTTGAGAAACATCATACGTGACCGACCATTGATTGATCAGTAGCACGATATTTCGGAAAATTAATTAAGGGTACCTCCTTTGAAATATATTGTGGTAAATTTATTGGATCTTTCACTTATGTTGTACCTTTTTTTTGTTTCAAACTTAGGGCTGGATAGTTACTATTTACGAGTATATATACGCAGGGACGTAACCAGGATTTACAAGGAGGGGGGGCGAAACTAAAAATTTTAAAATAAAAAGGCTAAAATTTAATGTTTAAGGGGGCGAAAATTCAGAATTAAGGGGGCAAAACTAAAATTTTTCTAAAATATATAGGGGGTAAACAAGATTTTTCAAAATTTAGGGGGAGCAAAGGCCACCCCCGCCCCCCATATGACACGATACCATAGTTATGATACTTTTATAAATACTTATATACTTTATAAGTGATGGATAAAATATTTTCTTGTAATTACATTTCATGCATTTAATGTGCGTCAAGGGGATCCGATACAGAATCCTCAATTTTTTGTTCTTGTATTTCGTGCATGAATCTTTTATTCATAATTGGTAACATGCAATAAATTGGAGCAGATTTTAAGAGAAGTATAATATAGATTTCTATATGTGCTTCTAATATCAACGCAATTTAAAATAATATTTGTAATACAGTCATAGCTGTACAGTTTGTTGTTTTGTGTTATTATTTTTTGTGTTTGTTCACGTTTTCTTCAATTTTTATTATTAATATTAATTTTTGGGTTGGATGGCTTTGTTTGACCACGCTTTGCTTCTCTCGTCGACTCGTTGGCTTCCTACACAAAGTCAAAAAAATCAAGGAAAACTATTCAATCTCTAAACAAATCAGAATCCCTTTTCTGGCAAGATTGCCACCCCACACAGGCGCTGCATAACTGGACAAGAATCTTGTATACAAAAACATAAAAAAGTCTTCATTTCCGAATATTCTTTTGTGGAAAAGTGGTAGTTTTCACTTTTCAGCTTTGCTGGTGTGTTTGAATCTCTTCACCAGTCAAAGACATCCTCTCTCTCTCTCCCCAGCAGAAACGTACAGTTTGTTTCTGTATGTTTATCAGGCGTATATAAAAGGCCTTTGCTTCTAAATATCCACACTATTGGAGTTTGGAAAAGTGAAAAGTCCTCCTCTATCTGTGTGTTTACACAGCATCTATCTATCTCTCTCTCACAAACACAAACATCACACATCAGAGAGAAGGGGAGAAAAGATGGTGTGGGATCATGGAGCAAAGAATCAGTCCCAGCTCCCATCACACGTTCGAGAGATAGCCCGTGATTCTGCTGATACGGGCCATGCACGTTTGAACGAGCTTGGCTACAAACAAGAACTCAAGCGTGATCTCTCGTAATCTTCTATTCGATTTCTCCCCCTTTTACTTCTTCTCCCATCTATTTTTAACACTTTTTCTGAATTTTGTTTTCGTTTTGTGGTTTCTGTTTTGGAAATGGCAGAATGTTGTCAAACTTTGCCTTTTCCTTCTCCATAATATCAGTGCTCACCGGTGTGACCACGCTGTATAACACTGGGTTGACTTACGGGGGACCCGTTTCAATCGTGTATGGATGGCTGATAGCCGGTGGATTCACTTTGCTTGTTGGCTATTCAATGGCTGAGATTTGCTCTTCGTACCCCACTTCTGGGGGACTCTATTACTGGAGTGCAAAACTTGCTGGCCCTCATTGGGCACCTTTTGCATCTTGGATCACTGGATGGTAATTTTAACTTAATTTTAATTGCTGTGGTATGCTGTAAAGTTCAAATCTTGTTTTAACTGTTGGGAATCTTGGGATTTATAAACTTCCTATTAGTACTAATATTAGTTTGAGAAGTTTGACTTGGAAGGGAGAAACACACCCCGGTTTGATGGAATCAGGTCAGAACTAGAATTTCCGGGCTTCGAGTTGCAGATATGATAATTTCCTTCGTTTCTTGGATTTTGAAACTTGCAATCTTACTAATAATGTCCTAGTTTAGATTGTGTATGCTAACTAGAACCTTTTTATTTGTTCTAGTTTTTCGAACTTTTCGAATATATATGAATATGCGAGTGTAGTTTAGCTACATTAATTAAGCTGCCTGATTGCTGCATTAGTTAGTTTTTTTTTTGTTTGATCATTGACACTAATCTGCCCCTTTTGTTTATCGTATGTGCAGGTTTAATATTGTTGGTCAGGTACCACACCCTTCCATTTTACATATCAAAGATCTTCAACTATATTAATTTTGTGATGCCACCATTATTAAGCACTAATCAAGCTAAAGACAATTTCTTCTGCAGTGGGCTGTTACGACTAGTGTGGATTTTTCACTAGCACAGTTGATTCAGGTGATAATTCTCCTCAGCACGGGTGGCAAGAATGGAGGAGGATATGAAGCCTCTAAATACGTCGTCATTGCATTCCACGGTGGAATCTTGCTCTTGCATGCTATCCTTAACAGCCTTCCTATTTCATGGCTTTCGTTCTTCGGACAGCTCGCAGCTGCATGGAATGTTTTAGGTACCGAAAGTGTAAATATTAGTTTTATTAGTGGCATTGTGCAAATATATCCTGCAGACTGAGCTGAGCCGTGAAATTTTTTGGCATTTAATTTCAGGTGTCTTTGTTCTTATGATCCTCATTCCACTGGTTGCAACTGAAAGAGCAAGCCCAGAATTTGTTTTCACTCATTTCAACAAAGATAATGGAGAAGGAATTGGTAGTAAAGTGTACATATTTGTTCTTGGTCTGCTCATGAGTCAGTATACACTGACGGGATACGATGCCTCTGCCCATATGGTAAAATTTATTGTCAACTTAGACGATTTCCGGTTTGATGGATTTGGAGCTAAAGATTTTAGATTCAACAAACTCCTATTTTAAGCTATTTTTTGGATTACTATGGTCATCTGAAATCCACTCGAATCATCTCAAATCTAAATCCTTCAGTCCACACACAGCCATTATGTTTTCTGGCTTCGGGGACTCACACAATCGATTTTCTTACAACTATTTTCCAGACAGAGGAGACGAAGAATGCAGACAAGAACGGACCGAAGGGAATAATAAGTTCCATCGGAATATCCATACTTGTTGGTTGGGGTTACATATTGGGCATAACCTTTGCAGTAACCAACATTCCAAACCTTTTGAATGAAGACAACGATGCCGGTGGTTATGCCATTGCTGAAATATTTTATCAGGCTTTCAAGAGTAGATACGGGAACGGTGTTGGTGGAATCATCTGTCTTGGTATAGTTGCTGTTGCCATTTTCTTTTGTGGCATGAGCTCAATCACCAGCAATTCCAGGTTAAAGAATTTGACATTTTCTTGAAGACCACTAAGTAATTGCGTGTGAAACTGATTTTATGTGTGTGACGTTTTTAGGATGGCTTATGCATTCTCAAGAGATGGAGCCATGCCCTTTTCCAAGTTCTGGCATCAAGTCAATAAGAATGAGGTTCCTGTAAATGCAGTCTGGATGTCGGCAGTTATAGCTTTCTGCATGGCGTTAACGGTATGGAAATAATCAATCTAAGCATTTTTGTTATATTGCATGATGCGCGACGTTGGCTCTTATGATACAATGCTGTTCGATATCATTTGTAGTGTTGCTTTATATACACTAGTGTTGAACGCATGTAAATAGGTGGTTGGATATGAAAAAACTTCAAATCCGTTTTTCCATACCTCAAATCAAACAGTGACAGAGCTATAAGTTTAATTTCATCATTTGTACTTAATTGCATACACTCTCCTTTGATGATTTTTCGTACTACAATTGATCTCCACAAGCTTTAGAAAATTACAAACCACTTCTTGGAATTACAAGAAAATTACACAAAGCTCCCCTCTGAAGATGAAAACATTTCAGGTGTTCGGGGGTGTTTTGTGTAATTTTAGAAAAATTCAAAGAGTCATATCTGTGTTGGGCCATCTCGTATATCTTCTTTTGCTCCCTACTCTAGTACATGACTAATTTTGTTTCAAACACATACATTTGCAGTCGCTCGGAAGCTTAGTAGCATTTCAAGCTATGGTATCAATAGCTACAATCGGACTCTACATAGCTTATGCATTGCCAATCTTCTTTAGAGTAACGTTGGCTCGGAAATCTTTTACTCCCGGCCCCTTCAACTTAGGGCGGTATGGCGTAGTTGTTGGTTGGATTGCTGTTCTTTGGGTGGCTACAATTTCAGTCCTCTTCTCGTTGCCGGTTGCTTATCCCATTACGACAGAGACTCTAAACTACACTCCTGTTGCAGTCGGAGGCCTACTTGTTATCACGGTCTCTTCTTGGATCTTTAGCGCCCGGCATTGGTTTAAAGGCCCTGTAACTAACATAAATATCTGAACTAGTTCAATTGTAGTATGTACTATTCTTTCATAATGAAAGTGTATCAGAGAATATCTTTGTATTGCCTGAAAATTGCTGCTTTCAATGCCCATAAGCTGCTTATTTTAACTTTTTCTGGATATTTACAGCAGACCTCTTAAGTATGGTGTAAATACTACGTTCTATTGTAGTTTCGGCTATGCATACATATCTCAGGGGTACAATCAAGTGGTGTAGCTTAGCGGCTCAGTGCTATGCTAGCTTAACCAGAGATCTTGAGTTCAAGTCTCTGGGTCGCAGCTACCATTGATAGGAAGAGCTTTGCACCTTCAGTGGCTCGTCTCGGCTCGACTCATGGACATGAGCTATAGAACAAACAAAAAAAACATATCTCAGGGGGTGCGAGTGTAATTATCACTAAAGAGTTGATGCTTACTTCGGTTAATAGTTAGATTGAGAAAATAATTTTGAAGGAAGTAACATAAAATTTGA
Organism: Lippia alba; assembly: GCA_037834125.1. NCBI lineage: Eukaryota > Viridiplantae > Streptophyta > Magnoliopsida > Lamiales > Verbenaceae > Lippia > Lippia alba. The sequence goes on from JBBMKE010000009.1 coordinate 2,736,198, forward strand.
GAAAGATTACATTTCCAATGGGGTTAAAACGTAAATCCTCATAATTTTGGTATTTAATCTAAATAGAAAATCTTGAATACATTCCAAAGGTATATAATTTTCAATAGAGACACTCCTGATTAGGAGTGTGTGATTGAGTAGAAGGTATTAATCTTTAAGTAGATATTTGGAGTTCGATCCCTGATTTTGTTTATGAAACATTAAATTTTTTGTTCAGTTGTCTTATTCTTTAAAGTGTTTAAAATTTTGTTAGAGAGCTAATCAATATAAGTTAACGATAGATGTGTTCTGATTAAAAATAAATAAAAATATTCTCAACTCCCAAATTATATAGTTAAACAATCGGATATTATGCTAGTTTAACAAAAATTTCATGTTTGAATCCTTCAAAATGTAGTCCAAATTAATTTAAAAAAATTATACCTAAATAGTTCAATCCCATTCGGATTCAAATAAATGAGTTGCATAACATTGCCAAATATTATCACCCGAATTCACATAATGTAGTTTAAAACCTACCAATTTTTATTTTGTCCCAATTAGGAAATATTGCAAATCAGCACCACAAATTACAAAAATTGCAAACCAGCCCCCCAAAAATGGAAATACAATGGCGAAATTGTTAGATTCGAAATTTAAAGTTGGTAATCTCAGACTACTCTCTCCAGTTCTCTGTCAATCTATACATACACATAGATACACGCTCCTGTAGGGATAGATTTAGAGAGAGAGACAAGAACAGCGGCTGTGCATTACAGAGAGAGAAAAGACCTTTCAGTTCTCATCAATGGTGCGTGCAATTCTCTTACCGCTAATTTTCAGCTTCTTTTCAATTGTATGGGAGCATTATTTTAGCAGAATCCTTAACCTAATATAGCCAGGGTTCGATTGTTTCTGTAGAAATTGACGTTGCTCTTTGATCTGTAGGGAGATTCGGAGGACGAATTTGAGCCCTTATTCGATTACACCCGAGTTCAGCCCGTCGCGGTTGTCTGCCTCGATGGTCAGTTCCGCCCGCAACTATCTTTAATCATTTCTATGTTTTAATTTTTGTAATTTATATATTTTCTTCCTTTTGATTTTCCTACTTTAAATTTGGGAATTGGCAGATGATTGTTTGGAGGAGGAATCACCGGTATTTTTACCCAAGAAACGGAAAATCTCAGATGCTGAGGTAAAACCAAAATAAATTTCAATTTTTCCCCCGTAGGTTTAGCTATAGGAATTGGCGATTATGAAGATACAGAATATACCTTGAGGTTTTGCAATTTGAGAACTCCAGGGCAAAAAGAAAGAGCCTGAGGTGAATGTGAAAGATGCGAAGGTGATTGATTGTGGTGGTAATGAAGATGACGAAGAGGATTGGTTGCGGCCGCCTCCGAAGAATTTAAATAATTGTAGTAAGATTCTTGACGAAGATTCGACTATCAAGGCCCTGAGGTACTGGAAATAATAGAATACTCTGATGAAAATAGTTTGCAGGTTCATCATTACATCTCTATTTTAATGTTGATGCGGTCTCATATGTTTATGGAGAGGTAGAAAATTTTACATTATTCATTAAAACATCGAAGTACACAGTAAACCTTATTCACCTAAAGAGGAACAAAGAAATGGGTGGATATTTGACCTAAGTTTGGCTATGTGAGATGTGGTCGTAATCTCAGTTCATTAATAAGTAGAACAGCAGGATATTTTTCGACCTAAGTTTGATCATAGACCTGAAGATTCTAAAGGAAGTACTCTGGCACAGGTTCCAGCTTATAAAACATCTAGATGTATATCATAAATTCATAATTTGCTGAATGTTTTTACTGAAAAGTAATGACTACTAGCTGTCAATGATAAAGATACTCACTTCAGCAAGTATATGCCTTTTTAAAGTGATTGTATTCCGTGAGGCATGAAGTTTAAGTTTTTTGCTCCGGAGGTTGATTTTTATGTCCACTTACCCTTTTCTGTAAATATCGTGTTCTTAGATTAAAAAGGCAGGAGTTGGCATCTTTGGCCGCCCAGTCACCCGAGGAAATGCTTCGAGCTGTTGAAGAATCTGTACGAAAGGACCTTAGTGCTGCTTTGCAACCTTCTCCCACTAGTAGTACTAAGCAATCGTTGGAGCCTCCTGTTGAAAGACCCAAGCTTGTTATATCCATCCAGGACAAAGATGAAACCAAGCAATTTCGGATATACATGGTATGTAGTTCTTTGAATTCTCTTACAATTATTCAATTTTTATTTACTTGTTTCTCCACCCTACTTTTGATATGAGCAGTGTGGTAAAGATGTTATCTTTTTTCGCTGTCATTTGAATAAAACCCTGTTTACTGGATTGTGCAGGATGATAAATTTGAGCGGCTCTTCAAGATGTATGCTGACAGAATCAAGATCGATGTGAAGAAATTAGTTTTTTGCTTTGATGGTGATAAAATTAGTCCCTCTCAAACTCCTGATAGCCTTGGAATGGAGGACAGTGACATCATCGAAGTGCATGTGAAGTGAAAATCCTGGTAAAAGAGCTCTTCTAACAATCTCTACCGTTTCCAGCTCAAACCCAAATAAATAGGATTTAGCACTGAAAAAACTGATTTTAGTGCTATACTTTATTGCGTTAACTGTTAACTTGATTATGCACTCTCTTTGATCTATTCTGTGAAACTTGCCGGATTTGCCGCATGATAGTTATTTACTTATACCTCCACATCAAGATTGTTTCTAAATTATGTAATTTGATATCTATTCTGTTTTATTTCGGGGCAGGAAAGCTGACTTCGTCCATGTCGAACGTATCATGACTTCCGCCCGATCTACACAAGCTACCCTCGTTGCTGTAATAGATCCTTTTTGACTTCTTTTTGTTCTGCAAATGTAAATTGATGTTCTTGGAGACAATTATGGTAAATCTGGTGAAAACTGTTTACCGAAAACGTTTATTATACTCTAAAGCTTTTGCCTAGCAGATGTGTGTGGGTATTGGGTTTTAACTCTTGAATTAGCATTCTGATCTTAGTATAGCTAAAAGTCGATAAAAACTGAAAAAGGATTTCTGTGTTGTCTTCTTTTCTTTATTACAATTAAGGACATGAGATGTTTGACATTGTAGGGTTGTTCCAACGTACGTGTATCTCATGTCAAACTTTTGTAATAATAATTTGGAAATATACACATATTACAATTAGGTCCACACTGGAATGGCATTTCTCAGAGGTGGAGCCGAGAAAAGACCTACTAGTAACTTCCACATGCTAAGTGGAGTCCTTATGAACTTACCATTATCTTTTAGGATAGAATGAATATATCTATATAGATTTTTGTGAATATTGTGGACCAACTCATTTATACTTCACCCATACACTGTCACACTTGCTATTCTGAAATCTGAACCATGTCCAAGCCCCATCCAGCCACCCTTTATACCACCAAATTCAATCTTTACAACCACTTTTAATGTGGATTTTTTGCAGTGTTTGGTAAAACTTCTTGTTTTCAGACAGTTGTCAAAAGTTTTTTGTAAGTCAGAGATGTTTCTAAATTCTGACTTAATTTTTGTTTATGGTAAAGAGTAGTGACGAAACAAATGACTCTCCGTCTCGTGAAACCATATCCGATCCGAACTCGAAGATTATATATTTGATCTTAGAATATGGATTACGTAGTTAGTTGGCCATACTTGTGGGCAATCCAGAGTGCGACGTGGCGAGTTAGTATTGGGTGGAGTTGCCAACTATTTGGATGAGCGGCTGTATATGTCACATGCAGGATTAGATAACAGTTGGGATTATGTCACGCCCAGAATGCCCAACTCAGCTAAAAAAAGTGCATCCTAAAAGATAGAGAGAGAAAGCAGATAACATGCTTTCAACCCAAATAACACAACTAACAGAACAACCAAACCTTCAATGCTTGTGCTACTCCATCAACATTTACTCCATCTTCTTGTGATTTTCCCTTTTGCCTTTTTCTTCCCTTTTGAATCTCTCAGTAGGGAATTCTTTTAAGAGGCTTTCTAATATTCTTGCTGATTGAAGAGAGTTGACTGCTGGGAGAGACACGATCCGAGGTGAGAAATTGTGTTCTTGCTTTCTTTCTTTGTTTGTTTTTTTGCACTGTGTTTGATGTTTGGACAGAGGCGGATTGCGTATAAGTTAGGGGTGTTGATGACCGGTCGTGAAAATTACTTTTATATTTGTAGTAAGGGGCGTAAGCTGGGGTGTTCGACTGCTCATAACCCTTTTACTGGTCAAGTGGCCCCTGTGATCTCGGGGTACTGCCTCCGCCACGGATGTACTTGAGAATTATTAAATTGTAGTTTGCTAGGTTAGGAAGTTGGTGTAAGAAACTATTGGATGGGAGGTTGATTTACATGGCTAAAAGTTGTTTCCTTGAATTTGTTCTTATGCTTGGATGTGTTGTTTTGTTTCAAAATTTTACTTTCCAATTGGTGGTAGCAGTAATCTGTAATCAGATGTTTATGCTAATTGTAACTTTCTTGAGATCTCGGTTAAATTGCTTCAAGTTTTTGTGTACAGAGGTGAATTCTTGTTGGATGTCTTATAGGTAATGATAACTATGTTTGATTTGATTTGAAACCATAGGTTTTGTTATTCATATAATAAACTGCTACCGAAATGTCATACATCAGAGTAGTGTCGGAGCCGGGATCCTAAGATCGGAAAAGTACATTAGTAGGAGGGTGCACCACGCGACATTCAACCGGTTTACCGAAATATTGAAACTAACAAACTTAATTACATCTACACCCTTTTAGATATTGCCGTATCACAATTGGTACTCATTTCTTGATTAAGTTCGTTTCTTTCTGCAGTTTTGGAGGGGGTATAGATGCAATTTACATAAGTTTCATACCCGTGCCATGGTTAGCATTTGGATTTCACTAAGTTCTGAATTCGAAATCAATGGAGAAAAAGTGCGAATTTTGCATGGCATTAAGGCCGATAGTCTACTGTAAGGCGGATGCAGCACATCTCTGCCTCTTGTGTGATGCCAAAGTTCATTCAGCTAATGCTCTATCCTTCAGACATCCTCGAACCCTTGTATGTGAGTCGTGCAGGCATCAACCAGCAGTTGTTCGATGCTATGATCATCAAACGTTCATGTGTCAGAGCTGTGACACGAGCCATCACGCCCCGTTTCAGCATCAGAAGAGAGTTGTCAGTTGTTTTGTGGGGTGCCCTTCTGCTAGGGAGTTAGCCGCATTATGGGGGTTCGAAATGGATGAATTGGAGCGTAGTTACTGTACTGGAAAAGATCAAGGTGCCGAGTCTAGTGTTTCTGAAATGTCTACTTCGAGAAGTGAGGTGAACTCAGCTTCTGTTCTTTCTGCAGCCAAGGTATTTTGAAGCATACATTCATTTTTCCTGATCGAGTTTTTTGTTTTGGTTTTTTTAATCTATTTTCGGGATAAAAACACAAACTATCCAGAGGTTTGGCATGAATGGTGGGTGTTTTTGTAATAATCTAAAGTCGAAGCTTGTATATTCCTTTAAGCCAAACCTGAGGGGGTGTATGTGTAATTATCCGAAATTGGAGGGCGTATACTTGTTTACGGCAAACCGAACGGGTTTGGTATAATTAATTATCATTACTATTCTGAAGCATATCTTGGTGAATTCTTTTACCTAACTGAGCTTTTATTTATTAATTTTTTGGGATCATTACACAAACAACCCCAGTTTGGTGTTTATCAGGGGGTGTATGTGTAATTATCCAAACTTTAGGGTGTGTTCGTGTTATTGTTATTATTAACATTATTATTATTATTGTTATTTGTCCTTCAGGCAGTTAAAGATAACCGTAGGCGACAGAATAGCTACTTGATTCTGCAGCAAATTGTGGAGTTGGAAAGGATTCAGCTCTCTGAGGGCATCGATGGTTCATGTTCGTCATTACATGTCAAAGATCAGACGATTGGATTACCATTCAGGCACAAGACCCCTTTGAAATTGCAGAAAACACAGGGTCGACATATTGAGAGCTCTGTTGGGCTTCTTGAGTTTGAACAGACAAACAGTCCTCTCGAGGATAAAAACGAGGATCCTTTAGCATCATCACCTTTTTCTCAGATCGATCAATTAACGGGAAGTGGAAATCCGTTGCACGGTGACACGTTTTGGCAATGCAAGAGTCCTGCTCATAATAATGAGGTCGTTTCCTTCCATATGATATTAATAATTATATTTATGCTGTGTTGTATGTGAGTATGCACAACATATGCGTATAATTTTGATTCTTATTTTTATTGTGACAAGTGAGTTTATAAATCTCTTAGCGGGGGTCTAGACAGAACCATTTTACATGACAAAAAAAGTTATCATTTTCATGAATATTTATATTTATATATTAGAAATTTCCCAATACTAGGAGGTCAACTGCACCCCTTAGCCATAGGAATATATATGCATGTGTATCACATCCCCTCTTCGTTTCAAAATTACAGACACCTCCCTTTTAGCTAAATCTTTTCTTACAGTTACACCCATTCCTATACGTAGCTACATCATGTCAAATTCAAAATTTCAAAGAACTTCAGTTAAATGACTAAAATGGCATTTATATTTTGCGAAACTAAGAGGGGAAAATCAGTGAAATCTTGTGTGATGAATTTCTGCAGATTTGGCTTCAAAACATGCAAGACCTAGGAGTTTGCAATGAAGTGCTATGTTTCGATGATGTAAAAATACCCGATGTAGATTTGACATTTTGCAACTTTGAAGAACTCTTCAGAACCGAGCATGAGCCAATCGGAGCCACACAACTTCTTGATGATGAAAATATGGCTTGCTCTTTTGAAGATAAACTTGATAGAAGCTGTGAAATCACTATGGAGGTTTGTAATTCTCACACCTCTCCAACATTACTACATGCTTCATCGAATTTTCAACCCTATCGTCCATACTTCATTTGTAAGGGTCTTTCCCTGTTTGCCTTTTGCAGCAATCAAGAATTACAGGAGAAAGCAGCTTATCTGAATGTAAAGATTATGAGATTTCTACATCTTTGCCTGATAAGGTACTACATTACGATAATTCAGACAACACAAAGCTTGAGAACAAAGAAAACGTTACGATGAGGTACAAGGAGAAGAAACATACAAGGTATTTCTTAACTCCGTAAAAAAGAAGAAACGAGCATGAAAAAGTTAGGGATAATCACGCTGCCATACCCTAACATTAGGCTTAATTACACAAATTTCCTCTTAGGTTTGAAAATTACAATAACTTCCCTCCCACGAGGTTTGACCTAATGCATGACATACTGCATCGTTACTGTTATAAATTAAATTCAAATATTGGATATTAAGAATCAATAGACAAATAAATATTTATAAAAGATTTGAGATGATAACATTACCATCAAAATCCATCTATGCCAGATCTAATCTGCAAATTCTTTGATAGGGTATTGTAATTTCTCAAACATTAGGGGAAGTTTGGGTAATTAGGCGAAACCTCAAAGTATGTCTACAAGATTATCCCAATTATTTATGCCGTTGATCTTTTTTGTTTCTCCTTCTATAATTCAGACATGAAAGGCAAGGTCAGTATACATCACCGAAATCCAAATGCGGAGGCAAGAAAAGGGGAAACGGCGACATCTCAAAGGTAGAAGATGATTGCGCGAGAGTCACTCGAAGCTTCTGAAGAAACATTCACTAATCGAACATGTATGGTTTTTTGTTTGTACATATATTTATCCATAGGAGAATCAGGAATGCTTCATGACATTCTCCCAAGAATCCCTCTTATTTTCAGTTATGTGCAAAGTTAACTCCAATTTTGTTCTAACATTTTATGGGATTACTTCTCTCTCTGCATCAGATGAGAGTTCTGCAGCTGCAGCGCCTACCATTTTTATGTAAAATTACAAAAATAAAAAACTATTGCTTAACCTTTTTCTCTTTTTCTTTTTCTTTTTTCCACCCTAAAATTCTTTATATAATTTAGTCTCATGCAATCTGTTAAAATCCTGGCATGCAACTGTATGATGATTCATGACATAATTTTGTTTTATCACAACTTTAATTATTTTAATTTCGCTTATAATAAAACGTGAAAAAAATCTTTTGTGGCATCACCTATTAAAAAAAATGTCATAATAAAAGAAAAGGAAAAAAAGGGTCCATTTTATGTCCAGATTACCCAGAGATTTGTACCAAGGTTCATTTGTGGGTATCAGCCCCTTAAGACCCAAATTAGGGCCTAAATGAGAAGTTTGCATTTGAACAAATTACAATACATTGAATAATTGCATAATTCAACAATACCATAGAGGCATAGATCCCATGTTTAAATTCTGGGAAAAAAATAGTGAGATAATCTTATTCGAAATCTTAAAAATGCAGTATTCGGTGAAAAAAATCCTAAAAATATCAGGGGCTAACCACATCGATCAATAGACTCAAATACACGGTTAAAAGAAAAGAGCAAGATCTTAAAAAGGTGAAAAATATCATTCTTCAATGATCTCCATGCATCGTCCAACCCTTTGAAATATGAAAGTACCTAAAAGACCTAAATGATCATGACTATGACATACATCCTTCACTATTGTTAGCCAAAATGATGAAGACAATAGCCCAAAGACAAATGAAAAAGAATAATTGGGACCCACAAATATTAGCCCAAGAAAGATCACTCAATCATTTTAGGTCTTAGTTTTATCCTAAGTTGAAAAATTAGGTGAGTACATGAAATTATGGCCATATGATTTTATTTACCTTTTGGCTTTTGCAACATGGACCTCACTCAGAAACACCTACTCACATTAGCTACAGTGAAAAAGTTGAGCACTTTGTATATATATGATACAACTCTATTTACTTTTCCTTTTTATCTTTTTTTTACCATATCAATATATGTTTGCGTTATGGATAACTTATTATACAGGAATACAACTACAAAAATAAAAATACGACACAATATTAGTGTAACGATATAGTTAATAGATGTGTTAAATTTGTTTGGTTAATTTGTTTTTTAAAAAAAACTTGAATTCATCGTATGATAAACATAAAATATTACTATTATTCGTTAAATTGATTTGTCTTGAATTAAGATTATCTGGGAAAAAAAAGGTGGCATTATACTTTGTAAGTGTGGATGTGTATTCACACGGTGATTGGGGGATGATGAAGGATTTGAAACGGCTAAAATTGGGAGATTATTGGTGGTGGAAAATGGAATTGAGGCCGTCTCGAACCTCACGCGCCGCTGAATGTCGGCTGCTCTGCCGACAAGGCCCGACACAGTTGAAATTCTTGCACTTTTTGTTCACTCTTTATATTTGCTTTTATGGATCATATAATTTGGGTATGATAAAGCACTCTTAAGTTTAAGATATTCGGGAAATATCTTAACTCAAATGTGGGTTTGATAAATGCAACCATTGCTCTACGAATGCATATAAATAAAAATAAATATCTATTGCGGAATTGAGCTAGTTTAATTAAATTATGTTGAAATTCTGTTCGAAAGTTCGAGTTTGATCTTAGTCGGCTACTCAAAATTTGAAAATTGATTGTAAATGAGAAGAAAATGTAAGTTTGAGGCCGACCTAAAATAAGATAAGAGTGACCCTAAGGTCAACACTCTAATACTTAAGTCAATATCTCAAATGTGGGAGAATATGATCGAGCTGGAGAATGTATTAAATGCTTATCTACAAGTATTAATGAGTAGATATTCATATCCTAAGGTGTAATGTGGTGTCACATGACAAAAAAAGAATATTTAATGTTTCTTAATATCTCTGTTCTAGCGCATTTTATGTTTGAACGGCTAGGTGTAACTTGCTTTCGTACCTGTTGTTAGGAATTAGGATGCTAGCCACTTATTAGATGACAACACTCAACCTTGATCCAGGATACTTAGGAGTGCTAGAAACTGAATCAATGATTGAATCTCATTCCATGATTGAACGTCGAATTGATGGAGTTTCTTTGACAGTTCCAACATGACTGACTATGACCAATTTGTAGATCAACTATTAAAGATTCGACAAAAAATTTTCTTGTGCCATGTGGTGAAATGAGATCGAACCACGTCACAATTGATCAAAATTTCTACTTTAATATTGTCCCTACGCTTAATTTCAATACAATTTATGAGTGGTTTGTTAAGTTTTTTATAATTTTAGAATATATAGAATACTTGATATTATTTCATTATTGTGTTGTTTTGTACCCTTGAATAAAATATTATCTCAAATATTTGTTACATGTCGATTTAAAACAATTGTCTGCCCGTGTATGGAAAAATTATTGTATGCATTGGGTATGGACCCCGATGCATGCATCTACCCATTAAAATAAAAAAACATATTTTTAATTGATTTTTAAAATTTTTTATTATTTAATTATTTTTTCTAAATAAAAAAATAGAAGTTGCATGCACTGGAATCCACACCGATGCATGCAAGAATTTCCCCCTGCATGATAGTTAAAAACTTGCTAATTGTGTAGGGAATCCTTGTTTTCAATTACATAATCTACACTTATTAATCCAAGTTGAGGAGTGAACATTAACTACCAATTCTGAACCCGCGGAAATAAAATAATATGCTCCCATCACTCTTCAATCATTTTTATTAATCATTTAAACAATTAAAAATTAAACGACCCCTAGGCCCTAATTCTATTTAATTACTGATCCTCGAACTAAACGTATGCCAAAGCGCACGCTCCTAAGGCTGAAATGCGTGTGGAAATAATTATGACGCAAAGGTGACGTAGTGATGATGTCAAATTACTATTCTGGAAAATTAACTGCTCCGCAATTCCGGGGCATGGAATTGGAGAGCAGTAAAGTGAGATTAAACCAGACGAGGTACCCTAAGCGTGGGTCCCACTCTATCAGTAATTGAGAAATAGGTCGTTGCTCAGATGTTATAAAACTTAAAAAGAGGATGATATTAGGCGGAATTAAAGAAAAGTTCTCAATTATGAAATTAATTTTTAATTTGCTATGTATTTTTAAAATTATTTTTGTTCATTTCTATATGAGAATCATAATATTAGTTTGCTTATCATTTTTTGCAGCATATACGACATATTGCAAAAAATATAACATATTACGATTTAAGTACGTAATTTTTGAATTTTTTTATTAAATAATATTATTAATTAATGATAGGAATAAAATCAAAACTTATGTAATTCGAAATTGAAGTTGCCCGGTTGGATAATAAATAAAAGGGTTAACCTTTGGGTGTATTGCATTTTAATATTCAGCCTTTGAATTTTTATATTTTAATATACAACCTTTGAATTTTATTGCACTTAAATGCCTAAGATCGACGTGTCATTTTCTTATTGGTTGGTTGGGTACACGTATCATTTTCTTATTGGTCTTGGGTACTTATGTACAACAAAATTCAAAAATTGGGTACTAAAGTGTAAAAATTCTAATATTTGGTACTAAAATGCAACACAACCCGAAGGTTAGGGTGCAAAAAATAATTAACTTTAAATAAAAAGCCCGAATTAAGAATGTGTCACCAAAAAATACTGAGCAAAATTATCTCAAACCATAAGCATGAATGACCTTTCTTAACAAGTACATCCACATATTTGTTCCTTTCTTATAAAGTATGAGTCTTTCAGTTTCCAAGGTCAGGCAAGAACACTTATGTAGTGTGCAGTCAGATTCACCATGGGATGCAGTTCTAAGGGGATTTTGCAATTCTTGACGAGGAATTATATTCTGCCCAAATTTTTTTGAAAGGTCTATCTCAAGCTAGTTTAGATTTTTCCCTAACACCCAATAATTTCGCCACATTGATGGAAATATTCCCTAAACACCATTCCTCCAATAGCAATTGAGAAAAAGTTCTGAAATACATTTACATTGCGTGTTCAGTTTGACCCTACCCATGAGAAGACGTCTCATATATATGATGAGATCATTGATAATATTTCAATAGGACGTAAATCGTGTCGATTTGTAATTACATCCCTTTTCTTTGTATGATTATATCAATTCAGTACCAACTTTTCTCATACGTTTGGAAGAAAAGTGAGTAGTGAACAGTGAATAGACAAGAAAAGGAGGACATGATTAGGATCTAATCGCTGACTTGAGGAGGATTGATTTCAGCTTTTACAATTGCTTTTGGTAATGTGTTGGACAAATCCCATTCCCACCTAAAGTGATTCAACAACCCATTTTAGTGTTCCATTATTTTCCTTCTTTTTCATATCCCACCATGCATGTCTGTGGACCAATGTATGCAATTATCAACCAACGCAAGTCCTTAACAAACGTATCAAAATTTTGTGAAATTTCTGGCTTTTATCAAATTTGCAACATTTTGTTGATGCATTTAAATTATAAACTTGCTTAATTTCCATTCCCATCTGGAGGAGAGAACAAGGGAAGAGAAATCAAAAACAAGAAATTCAGAAAGAAAGCTGTCCAGAGGAAGAGGAACAAAAAAGACAAAATTTAAAGAACAAAAGTGAGAAAAGATAAAAGATGGTGGAAAAACAAAAGTAAAAGAGAAAATGTCCTTGACAATGGTCTTTTAAATTGAAATAAGTTTTTTTTATTCCCTTTAGAAACTATGACAAAATATTATTTATTTGTGGGATCCAACAAAACTAGCAAAAACGTTAGTGTAGTGAATAAGTGAGCTGATACAATTGACATCATACTGAATAAAGAGAATGAGTTTATTATACACACAATAAATATCCAACAAAATACACAAATTCTCAAAACAAGAAATTCACACAACAAACTAAAATTTTTCTACAAAAAAAAATGGAAGTAGAAAACAAAATCTATAGCGATAGAGGCGGTCACAACAAGTAACAAACGAAGGTGAGTGGTTCTAGTAGGTGCAACAACCATGGACAAATTTGTGACAAAAAAATTCATTATGAATAAGCAAGAAATGAGTAAGGTCAGAACTGGGAAAAATACAATAAGCAATAATAACATTATTATTCAAAAAAAGAAAATTAAAAGCCATATGCAATCCAATGTATATATCATCTGTCTCAACTCTCAAGTCTCAAAGCACACATAGAGAGGAGCAATAATATGGTAATAAAAGTGCAAAGGTTTTGGTCATGACGACTTTTTGTGTAGAATTGAGAGTGATTGATAAATAAGCAGGAAAAGGCAAAGGAAGCCACGTTCCTATTCCCATTCCCAGACAAACAAAACCCACTTTATTTCTCGTCCATGGGAATAATATTACCATCAACAACTCCAACACCCTCGGAGTTCGAGCCACTCCCGACCCAATTTCTTCTTACTTTTGCCTTCCCCCACAAACATCCCCTTAACCCTACTTCCTCTCTTATTTCAACACTAGCTAACTAATAATATACTAATTACTATGCATAATAATCGAGGGAGGCTAGTTGAGTGAAAGAAATTCATCTATAAGATTAGATATTCAAGTCCTGCCTATCTTTAATAATTTTAAATCTCCTAGTCAACTGTCTGATCCTATGATGTGCTTACATTTATTTGATATAACTAATCACCGTAATCGATAATAGACGTCCAGATTTAGACAAATATATATACACACCATACATAATTGTAAAAATAATAATAATAATAATAAACTCATACATAATACAACTAATAACAAACTATCACAATTCACAAGTGCATGCAACTAGTGATGTAATCTAGTGATTCGATAATTAATAAGTTCTGTAAAAGTTCTTTACACGGGATGTTTGTAAATATTTGTTGAAATGAAAATTCTAATTCAAATTAAATTTGGTCGAACCAAACAAGTGTAAAACATGCATGCATGCCCTTATTACACAAGTTTGGATGAGGGCTAGAATTACCCCTTTTAAATCGATAAAAATTGAGAGTTATAAAATGTTTATGTTATTATAAGTAAAAAAAATAACACTATTTTCGGTTATTTCTTAAAATAAAAGCAAAAAAGTATATTTACTTAAAGTTTACAAATACCCCATAAATATTCACACATACTTATATTAAACGGTTTAGTTTAAGACTAATTAAATAAAATTGTAGCTACTAGGCCAAGTCCCACGTTGGACCAAAAAGCTCTAATTCCTTGCCTTTATATACCACTAATTATGCCCCTTCTTCGCATACCTACGTTGGGTACTTGGTCTTTCCTATAATACTCACTTTCTTGCTAGCTTATCCTTCTTGCACTTCAATGTTTTCCTTGGCTCATTTTCATTTTCTTTTTTTACACTAGTTATTGTTATCCCTCGTATATAGAGATAACAACATGGAGGGCGGTTCTTGCGGCAGCCACGGCGGAGGAGGAACGTGGCGGCGGCCATGGCGGAGGCGAAAGAGGGTAGAAATGTTATATTGGTGCTGATAAACAAGAAAATGCACAACGGCTTTGCAATTCCGCTCTCCCGAATTTCTAGCCCTTTTAACTACTAGCTAGGGGCAGAATTGGGAGATCGGTATTATTGCATTGCGGGGAATTGAGGGTAACCGGTCCGAATTTGCGTTTCAACTCTTTAAGTTAGAACTTGTAATTCCATCTTTAACCTTAGGTTTGTTTTTTATTTCCCTTTTTATTGTACTTTGTTTGGATGATTTTAGTTTTCATGAGATCAAACAAGGGATGTAAGAGATGCATACAAGGTAGCTACTTCCTGGCCGGGAAAAGATGTTAGGGTTATGATGGTGGTAGATTTTAGTTTGGGGTGGCTTTTGCAATTTCAAGAAGTTTAGGGGGGGTTTGTGCGATATTTTGGATATGCTGCTGGGCATGCATCTCTTACACCTCTTATTATTGTATTGGGTTTCTGCTGAAATCGATATCATAAATTATTCCATGTTTTACTGCTTGCTTTTTTGACTTGTTATGCCCAATAATTCTCCCTTTTGCCTTTTTAGACTGCCAATTAGGTTGAGTTAAGGGATTATAATTTTAAAATAGCACCGTAATGCTAAGGTTTCGGTTTGAGTTCAGGTAATTTAGCGAGACGAACATTAAATTTGTTAAATAAAACATATAAATTTCAATTTTTAATTTTGCGGATAGTGTAATTGGATTAGAAAATCGTCCCACGTTAGATTTTTATAGTGATAAATTCGGAAAAAGTTAATGATTTGATAACTTTAAAAATAAGATTCTTTCTACTAGGCATTGTGGTCAAACATTGAGGTGCCATAATTCAATATGAGCATTTCACAAGATAATTTAACCCCAAGAAGACTTAAAAAGCAGACCCTTTGATCTCTGATTTTGGTAACTCTAGCTCCTATTTCGTATTTTCTCTAATTTCATATTATTGCGATTATTAGTTAAACTAGTATAACGTCGAATTGTTAAACTACACCACTTGATAAAGATAAAAATGTAAAATTGTTGTAAACAATTAGACTATCAAAATGTAAAATTCCGTTTATTAATAATAGCGACTCAAACAAGAGATATTTGATTGAACTTACATCTGAATACCCTTAATTAGGTTTGGCATAATTACAATGCAGTCTCTATTCTTTCAATTATTACCATATGATCCTTAAGGTATGATTTCAAACTGAGGTTCTTAAACGTCATTAGGTTTTTCAGGGACTAGTATGTAATAATTTCAACTTAAAATAGGGATCGTTTTGTAACATAATAAAACAATGAGAGATGCATTTGTAATTTCTAGCTAAATTTAAATTAGGCCGTTTAGGATCTCAAATGGAACCCTAATGACGTTTAGGAACCTCGGACGAAAACAATACCTCAGGGACTATATGATAATAATCCAAAGAATAGGAACTACGTTGTAATTAGTTCAAACCTGAGGGTACTCAAACGTAATTAACTCAACTAACATATTATTGAACTACAAGACTACATTGCTTACCGAGTATTTCATGTTTAATAAGTTGGGCCTTGGTATGTCCATATTTTCATGCAAAATTTGTCCTAATCTTACCAAAATCAACTTTGAAAAATGAGAAACCCAAGCCCAAACAAAACAAAACCCAAGCCCAATAGGTCCACACTCAAATGTGTTAATATGGGCAAAATATATCACATTAGTCATTATTTGTATTCGGAACTTTATTTCTTTTTACCTATTTAATTGCAGAATAGTGATATACATAAACTCCGCTAGATTGCTTGCAAGTTGCATCATTTGACTTAGTAATTGATATTTATTTGGCACATCTAAATCCATAAAAATATTTCTCAATTGTTCTATTAAGTTAGGTTTTGCCCAATAATCCTATGGCATAAAAGATAAGCAAATAAGTGGTATATATATTGACCCCTAAAGGAGGGAATCTTTAAGTGGACGTAAATTAATGTTCAAATTTGGGGAAAATCAAGCACAATGAGTGTCACAAATTCAAAAGTTTAAAAGCATTGTTAATGGAATACCTCATATGTTAAATACTTATTTCCTAAAATCAAAAGGGGTCGTTGGGTACTATTCTTGGGGACTAACTCCATAATAAATGTAAATATTGGGCTTAATTGGGTATCTTTCAAAAATCCAAACCTAATCTAATCAACCAAACACGACCCAAGAAAAGAAAACAAGCCACATATTTCGTTGTTGGATATCAATAAAATTGAATGGCTTTGGTTTGATCAATTTAAATGTATTATGCACGAGTTAACTTTACACCCTTGATTTTCTAGGCAAATTTTACTGATTAGATGGTCATTTTGTTAAAAATAAATTCACATAATTTTTTTTAAAAATATTAATTAGCTATAACGTTGGATATACACTAAGGTCCATTACAAAAATGGCTTGCCTAACAGAATAGAGTACCTAATGATGGATAAAAGTAATATTAAATTATACACTTTTTTTAAAAAAATTCTAGAGATGTAAGATGAGTTGAACTGCTCGATAAACTCGAGTAGGTGAGTTCAAGTGAATCTCTTCCAAACTCTAATTTTACGAGTCCGAGCTTGCTAGTTTAAACTTCTTCACAAGCCAAGCTTTAGTCCAAAAATCTTGTTCCTAAATTCGTTAGCTGACATACTCATAAAAAAAATTATATAATAATTGTTTCAAGAGTTTTTTTTCTTTTCAACGTTTCACAGCAAATGTAACATGTTAAAAAAAAAAAAAACTAGTCAAACTTCAAGTCGAGCCTAAATCTTTCAAAATCAGCCAGAACCGAACCTAAAAAAAATTTAAAAGTCGTCATCCCGTCTCCACTCATTTACGTCCTTACTTCATCGATCCCCTTCACATGCACAAATAACTTGATTGATAAAACAAACAAAACAAAAGGAACCATCTGAATTCCCATGGACCAAACAAAGCAACATTTGGAGGACAAAAAGTGTCACAATGCATAACAATTGCGTCCCAATCAGCAGAAGCTCTAAAAGCTAGCAATTTACAGGTAGATATATATATGCTTGCAAAAAAGATGCGTTATGTATGGATAGATACATTTTTGTTGTTGCCCAACTCCACCACACACTGGCACTGCTGCAAGTGGTCCACTCACACACTCAAATATATATTGCTGATGCTAAATGGAAAACTACTTTTTACCTTTTCTGAGTGCCAACCACTGCAACTTGCAAACACTAAGTCTACTTTCTCCGCGAATCATATTTCAGCTTTTGATATTGCTATTCTACCTACTCAATTCTACAATTCTTTTCTGTTGATTTGAGTTGAGTTGACACGACTATTTTTCTCCCCCAAGGACAATTTCTTTTAACTTCCGTTGAAGTTTCTACGGGTTTTCTTTATTTCTTTTTTTTTTTTAAGAAGTTTCTATGGCTCATTTCATAAGAAATATGATGAACAAATCTTTTACCCCGTTGTATTTTTTATTTTTAATTTGTAAATGTTTCGATTTCTACAATATTCACATTTCAATTTGTCCCCCATTCTATGATCCTGGGCATGATGGAAGTATAAAACTATCTTACATCAAATAATTAAATATGTGAAGTTCAATATAGTTTTTTTGATAGGAGTGAAGTTTAATATATGATAATTTAACAATGTCCCCCTCAATAGTTAGCTTTTAAAAGGTGAATTAGGCTAAACACATTATTCATCATGGTTTATTATTATTAGTATTATTATTATAAATACCGACTAAGATACGAGTATTAAGATTTAGTATGATTTTTTTTTCTTTCTGTATCACGTTTATTACAAGTTTCAGGAGATGTTAGTACTAAATTTTACCATTAAACCCTTACAGCTTTTATATTGCATCAATTATAAAATTTAGTGTATCTTTTAAGACTAAAGTATAAAAGTTCAGTGTACCATGATAGTTTTGTGCAAACAAACTTAACTACATGATATTTAATTTAAACTAACGTACATAAATGGAACTTTAGAAATAACACCTGTACTAAGGATAAAAATTCTTTCTATCATTTAATATTGTGTTTAAGGTTAAAAATGTAACATTTGATTCAACTAGCATAACACAGAAATTTAGAAATAACATATCTATACCTACGATCACATCAATTATACCCTTTTCTTGTGTGTGAAATTGAAAGTCGATTTAAAAAGCATTAAGGAAATTCCATTATATCTATTATGCCCTTTTCTTATATATTTCCTTTAGTAATTATTTTCCAGGAAATTCCACTATCAACCCCATCCTATTTGCAGACAATTTTCAAATAATCCCAAGGAATCCACCATATATAACCTAATGATTATTAATTTTCCCAAACAAGCACAAAAAATTTGGGGGAAAATAAGTATGAAATTATATACAGCAGAAGTGGAGTCTCTTCACCTCAAGAAACTCCTCAAAAACATGGAGACTAAACTCCCAAAAATTAATAAAGAGAAAAATAAAACTAAAAAAAGAAAGTCAAAATTGCAGCATATTCGAACATAGCCAGGTCTAATAGGAGGAGGAAAAAAAACAAAAACACAAAATCAGAACATGAGATGTGAGAGAGAGAGAGAGAGAGAGTCGCATCACGCGCCGCCGCGACAAAATCACTGAAGCTGGAACCACGCGACGAGATCTCCCGCCACGCGCCGCGGCGCACACCCGCCGTGGTCCTCGGCCACCAGCGGCGCCCTGCAGATGGGGCAATTGAAGTTGAGGTGGTCGAGCCACCCATCGAAGCACTCCTTGTGGAAAACATGGCGGCACGCCAGCTGCCGTAGGCGGTCCCCCTCCCCCATCCGGCTCAAGCACACCACACAATCCTCCGCCTCAGCGGCGCCGCCCCCCTCCGCCTCCTTCCGGTAGGAACAAACCCGGTTCAGATTCAATTGCTCGCAGAGCAGGACGAGGCCGGTTAAACCGGAGCCGACGATGTCGTAGAGCGGGCTCCCGAAATCAGGATCGAAGGGGGGGTAAAACAACCCGAGGCCGCGCAGGATAGTGAGGAAGAAGGAGTGGATATAACTTACGCCTTTTCCGATAAGAACGACGACGAGGACGGGGATCGATTCGGAGGAGACGTCGGAGAGGTGACTCTGTAAACCCATTTGTTTGAAGAGCTTCAATTTCAATCTGATTGTGATGTCATGCGATGGAAGAGATATGTATATACATAGAGTTGGAGAGTATATATAGTATGGGGGGTGGAAGGTGAGGACAGGCAAGCAGAAGTGGTGTGCTGGTTTTCAGAGTGTATTCCGTATTTGAAACAGAGAGAGATGAGAGAAGGGAAAAAGGGCCTGACAATTGGAGTTTTGCAATGGGACCCCAAGCCATGTGTGAAGGGGTCCACTTTTGGATTTTTCTTTTTCTTCTTTCAAATTTTGATGATAAATCATATATTTTTCTTGATGGGGAAAGCTCAGCAATCGCTCCAAATCTGAGACAATTGAAAGGAAAGGGTGAGCTCGATGCCAACTTGAAGAAATTAGGGGTGAGATCCGAATTGACACTCCGACACTCAAGTTAATGATCACTAGTAAATGCGGTAGATTAGAACTACTTGTGGTATAAATGCGGGTTAAATATATTTATAGGGTGAGATGACCCTTATTGGCGTGTCGATGTCTCAAGTTGACAAGTGTCCCACTAGAATGTAGTATTTAATGCTTGGTCAGTCATTCTCTTTGGAAGCAGATAGTGGTCACACATGCTACCTGGTCGAAGAGAGTCAAAGGACAAGGGTCGGGGGTTGGAGCTTTCGTTGTCGAGGTCGGGCCTGGTAAAAATTAGGGGAGGTGAATGGTTAGGTTGATACGTCAGTAGGGAAATATCGGGCTCATCGAAATGCCAGACGCGTTATGATAGATTCACTTGAGAAGGTGGATCTGAGCCACGTCAATACCCTACCTTTGTTTTTTTTAAGTGATATCCAATGTTTACATTATATGTATTCCAACTTACATTCAACTTTAAAAATTTTAATTACATTAACTTTAAAAATACTCCCTCTCCTACGTAATAAAAATATTTTATATGAAAGCTATTTGCAATTAACGCATTGCAATTAAAATTAAAACTATAAAAAGTGTGATTGTGATTATATCTAAATATTGGGTTCCATCTATAAATATCTCATTTAGTTTTGGGGCTAGAAAGGAGTTGTTTCTTAGTTAATTTTCAATGGTATAGAATAATTTTCAATTTATTATTTCATTCGACTAGGTATTCAAAGTTTGAAATATTATAGTATAAAAATGAATGCATGGTATATGAACTGCAAATGACACCACCCGAGCACAAAACACACAACACACAACATACGAGTTTGGACCCGTTTAAGTATATATTATGTTTTTAAATGGCCCAGAGATTGTACCTAAAGGCCCACCCATTATATTACAGCAAAGTCAATAAAATAAATCATAAAATCTTACTATTGAAATTTATAAAATGCAGTGTTCCTTACCAGACTCTTGGAAGTTGGAATGACAATTAGTAGAAATAATTCATCAAATTTGTTTACCCTACTTATATATTTTTCATGATGCCTTTTTATAAATAATTGACTTACGTATTATAGGGTTTAGGACGTAAGTTATTTCTAGATATTATATGGTTTGTCACGAAATAGCCTATTTTCTTATTAAAATTCCCTTTGATTTGCCAATAAAGGTTGATCCAAATAGTTCGAGGGTTATTTCTTGAAGGCAAGATCTCGAATTCAAATCTCTTTATTCATTTGGGGTATGTATTTAAAAAAAAAACCTTTGACTTATCATAATATATATTTTCAGCGGAAAAAAAAAGAATAAGATAATAGTGATATTTTGGTGTCATAATAATATATTAATAAGAGTGATAAAAGGTTGAGTGAAACCAAATGTTTTGTAATTTAGTAATTGGGAATAATCCGCAAATGTAAGTTCAAAGCATGTGGATCAATTTCGCAAAGAGGCAATGGGTTCCTAGGTTAGAATGTATGAACCGCGTGTCCTTTAAATGCCTACATTACTATTAACATACCACGTATCTATGCTACTGATATTGATGGAAATATGGTATAAGATGGAAAATATCAAAAGATAAGAATAGGAATATAATAGATCGATATACACATTATGCAGATTCTATTAGTAATAGATTAATATCATTATTAAGTAATTATTAGATTAGTATCGTAATTATCTTTTCCTTTTAAGAGTCAAATTAGTTTAGGATATCTTTTATCTTTTAATTATATATTCCTTTTAAGAGTCAAATTAGCTTATGATATCTTTTATCTTTTAATTATATATAGTTGGTTCTATTAGGTTGTTTTCATCATCAGAAATAATAATTCAATTCTTCAATTCTAATTCTCTTTTCTCTCTTTCGTCTCCAACTTGTTTTCATCATCAGAAATAATAATAATTCAATTCTTCAATTCTAATTCTCTTTTCTCTCTCTCGTCTCCAACTTCTCCCGGTGGTGGGTCTTTACCGGATTATCCCTCTCTCTTATCCCCAGTTTTCTTACGAGTTCGAGACTACTCTAAAGTCTCTTGTATCATTGGTGCTTTCATTGGTTCTTTCAAGATGTCACGAGTTCGTCCGCGTGACAAGTTTTAAGAAATTTCAACAACAGAGTGCAAAATTTCAACACCAAAACGAGACACGTTTCATAGGATTTCAACAAGAGGCTGGACGAGTTGTTCCCGAGTTCCACCTTGAGGACAACGTGGTTTGTGAAGGGTGGTAGAGTGATATGGATGGAAATATAGTGCAAGATGGAGAATATCAAGAGATAAGAATAAGAATAAGATAGATGGATATACACATTATGCAGATTCTGTTAGTAATAGATTAGTATCATTATTAGTTAATTATTAGATTAGTATCATTATTAGGTAATTATCTTTTCCTTGTAAGAGTCAAATTAGTTTAAGATATCTTTTATCTTTTAATTATATATAGTTGGTTGTATTACGTTGTTTTCATCATCAGAAATAACAATTCAATTATTCAACTCTAATTCTCTTTTCTCTCTCTCGTCTCCAACTTCTCCCGCCGGTGGATAAACTAGATTATCCCTCTCTCTTATCCCCAACTTTCTTACGAGCCGGATTATCCCTCTCTCTTATCCCTCTCTCTTATCCCCAACTTTCTTACGAGTTCGACACTACTTTAAAGTCTCTTTGTTTGTATCGCCGTTCGTATCAGCTACATATATTTATACAACTAAAATATGGGGGATTTTATTAGAAAAACTGCAAAGGGAAATAGATTATCTCTGGTAGACATCTCGACATGAAATTATACCGTGAGGAAGTCCCCGTACGATAAAAAGTGTTCAAAAATATTTTATTGATCGTGGTCGTTATATTCATAATCTCAATTATTATTATTATTTTTGTTTCAACAAGTTAAAAATGCATCTTAAAAATGAAATTTTCTTTTGGTAACAAAAATAGTTCTGAAGGGAATCTCACCGAAAAAACATCGGTTATGTAAAGAAGACAGATTTCTAGTGTTTGCAAAGGCGAGGTATTATAAAAAAAATATATCAATTTAAGATTTTAAAATAGGTTTTTATATTGAACTCTTAAAATTTAAAATTGCGTAAACTTGTAAAAAAAGAAAAATTGATTGTCCAAAAGTAAAAGTAAAAAAAACCCTACTTTAAAATCTTAAATTAATGATATCCGAAATAGTAGAACAGTCTACTGAATATAAACTTTTTAATTTATAGTTTTTTTTTAATTTCGGAAGACATAGTTAGATATGAAAGGTATTAAAAGAATTACTTCTTCTAGAGTCTATAAGTTCAAGAAAGTAATTAGGATATGATTTGAAGCGCAATTGGAGGTGATATTATTATTGATCAGTTCATGAATGATTGTCTAGTTACATTTAATGAAATGATGCATTTCATTCAATAGTAATAATAAAATTATAATATAACTATAAGAAAAATATGAAAATATAAAAAATCCTAGAGGACGACTGTGGTAAAAATAATATTTTAAATAAATATTTTGTTTTTTCTAAATATATTTTTATTAAATTAATCTATCTTGATTTTATAGTCTGAGGATTCTGGAGCCCCTGAGTATATATATATACATTTATATTTATGCTTCATATTCTATTAATTCACTTGCTCAAAAAACTAGAAAAAAAGAAATATTAATTCACAGACTTTACATATAACATAACCCTGTAAAATTATTGAATTTCTAAAGAAAAGAAAATTAAAAGAAAAACTAAATGCTGAAAATAATTAGATCATGTATTATAAATCAAAATTGCTCCACATATGTACGTAGGAGAGTATCTTTGAAAGCAGTTCTATTGCATATTTGCATGATATGAGGATGAGGTGGTGAAAAATATCTGAATAATGTATTATTTATTTATTACAAAATCAAGAAAATAAAGAATTATATATATATATATATAACGTCAGTTCCGACAAGGTAGGTACGTGGATGTCCTTGGATCATAAGTACTTGTTTTATAAGCCCACAATAATTCGCGTGATGCAAGAAATATGATAACTAAATCTTATCATTTAACTACTATTTCTCTGTGTCTTTTCATTAATTTAAACATCTTTTCTCAATTAGGTAAATGATACACCACATGCTTTGCTCATCATTTTTCAGTAATTTGACCAAACTGATAAAGAATCGACCAGTATTTTATATATTTTGTTATAATTAAAAAAATTAAAAAATATAATAATTTAAATAACAAGTATAATATATTTCTCGTTATAATTTTTTTAGATTTTGGTTGAGCGGGAGCCAAAATCTTGTCCTATATATTTTCATACTTAAAATTTTGTAAAACTAGGAATGTTTCATGCTCTTTTATGTGTTTATGTCTTCGCACAATTATTTGAAGGGCCTAAATTAAGGGCAAATAAATATATTTTTGTATAGTTAAAGATCACCTCATTTGAAAGTTTATACAGATGCTAAAAAAATAAATCGTTAAATATTTAAACATCTCAATATTCTTTCTCATATATAATCTAACACATGCAAGCAAAATGATTCTTTTTTTTAAGGATGATGATTCTTTTTTTTAAGATTTGCACGTAATTCACGAGCAAGTCATATTTCCTACTGTCATAATAATAACTTCATTGGTTTCTATATTACCTTAAAACATATATATAAAAGAATTTACTATTAATTAAAAAAGAAAGGAAGAGAAAGAATGAAAAGGTTACACTATCTGAATTTATAAACTAAGTAGTTCTTTTTCTTTTTGGAATATTATTAATATGTGCGACTTGTGAGCATCGTTTAAAAAGCATTAGTTATGTAAGATTTTTTTTAGCTAATCTCTGTCGAGTTTATTAATTAAGATTAAGTTGATTTAATAATAAATAATATTGTGTTTGATAATTGAATTTATGAAAAAGGTCTTTAAAAATGTAGTTAATATTGTACTAGATAGATAGATTCTATTTATGTTTAATGAATTATAATTTCACTTACTTAATATCACCTAATCACAACTTATCTCATTTATAATGAATTAAATGAAATTATATATATAAAAAAAATTATCACCATATCTAACGCTCTCCCACAAATTAATTAAAATTCGAACAAATAGATCAACGTCATTATTAATGTCCCTAAATCCTAATCCAAGGGCAACCGGACCTATATATATATAGATCATAAAACTTCACCGCATGGGACTGATCTGTTTGTTGTTTCACTATTAAACCTAACAATTAGATATTTGTAATTATTTTACGGAAAATGTTTAAGGATATTTTATTTTTTATTAAAATTTTTAATAGATAATTAAGGCATCCAAAAGGTTTATAACTAACCTTACGACTTGACCACTATAAAATTGACATTAATGTTATACTCGAAACTTGTACTATAAAATGAATCGCGTGAAAAGAACTTAGTGGATTTAAAACCGCGTTAGGTCATTGGAGATAAGTTCATGGAGATAAGTTCATTGCCAACTTCTTTTAATTATATAATAATATCTTCAAGAAAGTAATTTGCCTGACAAGTGACACCCCAACACTTTTTACGGGATAGTATCGATATTTATGTCAGCGAGAAACATATATGTTGTGAGTAATTTTTAGAAGAAAATTATGTTTCTATTGCAATTGCAAGCATTTGACTTAATTATTATAATTTATTATGCATGAATACTTTAAAAATATCATTTTATTGTGTGATGTGAGTCGGACACTCGTGTTAGACAATATATTCGATACTCTTCACATGAAAAATGAGAAAAAAAATATTGTCGTAATCCTTTCGT
The DNA here is from genome assembly GCA_037834125.1 of Lippia alba. Lineage (NCBI taxonomy): Eukaryota > Viridiplantae > Streptophyta > Magnoliopsida > Lamiales > Verbenaceae > Lippia > Lippia alba. Next base: position 2,761,819 of record JBBMKE010000009.1, read on the forward strand.
ATTATGTTTGTGTCGATATATCCATATTTGTGTATCATACTTTGAAGTTTTCCTACGTATATTAGAATTATTTTATGTGTTTTGACAAACAAAATTATTACCATCGATTAATTGCAAAACAGTATAATTTAATGGTTTGATATTATATTAGTTTAATTAGAAGTTTATTTTCGAGTTCTTCAGGACGTTGTCTATTATTCTGGGAGAATTTTACAGTTAAATAGTTTGATCCGACCCAACCTCAAATAAATAAATTATAAAGAAAATATAATGAAATTGCCACCAAGGATAAATGACTAATGGTGAATGGACGAAGACCTTTAATGCACCGATACTTCTAAAAATATCATTTTATCGTGTCATATTGTGTCGGACACCCGTGTCTGATACCGTATCCGACACTTCTCAAGTGAAAAATTAACAAAAAAAATTCATATCGCCGTATCCGTATCGCCTTGTCCATATCTGTGCACAGACCTTGAAAGTCCTCGGAAAAAGATAAATATGACGAAGTAATTAGTGCCACCTCTTTGTTTGGTAATTGCCAGCTGCTTTAATCTGCCAATACCCAGCTCTTGTTTGAAAACTGTTTTCATATGTCAAATTGTCAATTTCTAGCAATGTCATCATCATCCACATATATATACATAATTGGGACAAATACTTTCATCTGTCAAGGAAAATATCTAAATTTCTTGTTAAAATGGTATGCATTCTTTTTTTCTTAATATGATGAGTCAATTATTTTTATTACCGGGTGTTAGATTCATATTTAATCGTTATATTATTAAAAGAAAAAATGACTCGCAAAGCCAGGACCCCAAAATTATAGAAATCATTTTTTAACAAGTCAAAATAATTTTTTACATATATCACAACTAGCCGAAACATGTGTCGCGCACGGTAAAATACTTTTTAGAATTATCCATCAATTATAATTGATAATATCATATTTCTCATCTTATTATTAATAAAAGAGAATTGTTGATATTATTATTATTAGGTCAGTTATAAGAGAGAGAAAGGAGGTTGAGAAAAAGAAGGAGTGGATTTCAAACGCTATCACGTGCCTACAATTTTGGAGTAGTGGAACAGAAATCTGGAGAAGAGAATAAAAGGGGAGAGAGAGGAGGATTCCAAACATCATCGTCATTTGGCAGAACTCCCCCAAAAAACCCTATCAGTCTTCTTGGCAGAAAACTCTATTATTTGCAATATAGCAGTCTTCTTTTATCACTTTCTCATATCTCTTTTGTTGTAATTACTATAGAATCATCGATACAGAGACTATATTTTCAGAATCGCATTGTACCAAGAGAATTCACAAGACAGAATATCATACTTGATATAATCACTTTTCCTGCATCAAACAAATTAATTGGTGTAAGTCAAATTTTTGGCAAGCATCATTGGCGCCGTCTGTGGGAAGGCGATTAAATCGAGCAAAAGGCGTGAGTTTATCGAAGATTTCATGGCATCCAACACCAAGTCTGATGCCCCGGTGTTTTCGATCACTTCATCGGCTCCGGCCGTTACTAGCACCGAAAACGTGACCAATAATGTATCAAGCCAACCCCCGATCACGAGCTTACCTGTTTTAACCAATTCCACCGTGGTTTCGATCCCAGACGTACTAGAGTCGAGCATTGCAGGTAGCCTGAAAAACCAGCGTCGTATGAACCAGGAAGGTGGGGATCTAGACCCCCTCCTCCCGCCAGATGCAGGGGGTTCCGCCCCTAGAATAACCTCCATGCCAGATGGATTGCGTCCACCGGCAGGAACTGGAAGTCAAGAGCGCGACCAGCAGGCTGCGGGGAACCTGGTAGGACTGCACCCTTCCTTGCCCTTCCCCCAGCAGAATACCAGAACGGACGGATCTGCAGGCTCTGGAAGCAGGACGCCTCTCCCTGCCGGCACGTTGCGTGTCACAATGGATGATTTACAACAATGGATCAAGCAGACTGTTGCAGTAGCTGTGGCAGGCCCCGATGAGACTCCTGCCATGGGACGGGGAGCTACCTTACCCCCGCATAACGCAGGGCCAACCTTGAGAGGGACAGCCCCGCCCCCAACAGGCGGAGGCCTCTCTTTAGGCGCGAACCCCCCAGCGATTCACGTGGACCTGGAGACACACATCCCCATCAATGAGATCAACGTCAACCCAAATGCGAACTGGCAGGGAGCAGGAGGGATTGGAGCACTCGTAGCAGGGAGCCTTGCCAAGTAGTAGGCAGCCTTGCCCCCGCCTGCTAATTACCGGCTAGTCAGAGCAGGGCCAGAGGCATCGGACCAGCCTAACTGGGCGATTAAGCTGCAACAAAGGCTGGATGATATGGATAGAAAGGAAAGGTATAGCGCCCCTGCCAGAACACTCGGACAGGGTGTGCCTTTCAGCCAGGAGATCATAGATGCGGAAATCCCGCCTGGCTGCACGACCACCGAGCTGCCCGAATACAACGGCACGACGGACCCTCAGAAGCATTTGGGTAAATTTGAGAACCTTGCCACCTTATACAAGTATAGTGATGGTGTGAAGTGCAGGGTATTCCTCACCACATTCTCTGATGCTGCCCAGGACTGGGCCAACCAGCTCGCTCCTGGATCCATACATTCGTTCAGACAGTTCGCCGACCTATTTTCGCATCAATTTGCTAGTAGCAAGGGCCATCAGAAGGCGCCTA
>JBBMKE010000009.1:2783858-2794335 GCA_037834125.1 Lippia alba
CTAGTCCATTAGCTTCTCTATCAATGTGCTTAACCTCGCACTCCCACGGGTTTCGGATCAACGATCTGTACTCCTCAATGATATGTCCCAACGGATGACTTCTCGTATCCGCTTTTTTAATCCAATTCACCACCCTCCACGAGTCACATTCCACTTCAATCCTCCGGAACCTCCTCTCCCACGCCATCTTCAAACCCCCCTGCAGACCCATCAGCTCAGCAGCATCGATTTCCATGTCTCCTAACTTCATTGCAAACCCCAGTAGCCACGTTCCTTCCTCATTCCTAATCACTCCTCCAACTATTGCTCTTCGTCGACTACCGAAGTAACTCGCATCCGTATTTAATTTGATCCAACCATTCCTAGGTGTCTGTCATGTTTGATGCGGGAAAATGTTGATTTTCTTGTTGCTCGAAACTTGATCCAGCGAGCCAATATCCATGGCCAAAGTTTTAATATTGCTGATAGCAATCGTAATCGCCTCACGTCTATGTTGATATTCCCAACGATTGCACTGTTCCAGATCGTCCAAATGGTTGCCACAGAAATATGCTTCCATTCACCATCCGGAACAAGTTTGTTTCGGAATTTCCATCTCCAAGACTTACCCAACCATCCCTCTTCGTCCAAATTTAAGAACTTATCCCAATCCCTCTCATCAATCACTCTTTTCCAAATTCGAATCGCCTCAGTACAACGCCTTAGCATGTGGATAATGTCTTCTTCCTCCGCTTTACATCTCGTACATCTATCGTCACCACCTAAATTCCTCCTATTTCTTAGGGAATTACACATCACGCTACCATGATTGAGCTGCCACAAAAAACATTTCAGTTTTTCTGGTAACCTGCTCTTCCAAATCATGCGCCATGACTTGTCACTCGGACTCGTTGGGGTCGACAAGGCTGCATAAGCTGATTTAATCAATGCCACTCTACCCGCCATACTCAGATTCTTAGCTTTCCATGAAGATAAACGATTATGTATTCTTTCTAACACCGCTGCGCAATTAGCTCCGGACTGCCTGCCATCTCTGAAATCCACTCCAAGATATTTGCCAATCATCTCTATTTCTCCTATTTTGAGTTCCCCCACAATCTGATTTCGACGGTCCCTCTCCGTAGCCGGTGAAAACCAAACTTTGGACTTGCCGTCGCTTATTTTGAGACCCGAAGCCCCACAGAATTTACCAAGTACCGATTTGATCTCCTTGTCATTAACAATGTTTGCCTTAGCGAACAGCATGATATCGTCGGCAAACATGATATGGCTGAATCTTGGTCCTCCTCTACATGCCGTTATGGGCTTCCAGCGCCCCGACTCCACTGCACTTTCAATCAGATAACCCAGCCTCTCCATGCATAGCACAAACAGGTATGGCGACAGCCGGTCCCCTTGCCGAATCCCCCTTGTCGGATTGATGGGTTCCGTTGGATCCCCATTCCAAAGAATACTTGGGCGAACGTCTTCCACTACTTTCATAATGAGATCTACTGTTGTATTGGGGAAACCAAAGAAAATTAAAGTTTCCCGAAGAAACTCCCATCTTACCATGTCATACGCCTTCTCTAGGTCCAGCTTCAACATCATATATCCCTGTTTTCTCTTGGATTTGTGCATAGAATGAACTAGCTCCTTAACAACCAAAATATTGTCATGTGTCGATCTATGTGGGATGAACGAACTTTGCAGTGGCCCTACTAATGCGGGAATATAAGTTTGATCCTCATAACAATCAACTTTGTCAGAATTTTCAGCGACACATTAAGCAAAGCTATCGGTCTGAATTCCCCTGCATTTTTGGAATTGTTGTTCTTCGGGATGAGACATATATAGGCTGCCCCCATCTCCGCTGGAATGGATTGATTCTCAAAGCACGTTTGAAGACATTTCACCAAAGAATCACCAACTATTTCCCAAAATTCCTGATAGAAGAAAGCCTAACATTCGTCAGGACCTGGCGCTTTGTACGGGCTCATAGAGTTCACTACTAAACGGACTTCCTCATAAGAGATAGGACCCTTTAGTCTCACAATCGCCTCGCTATCCAAAGTTCTCTGCCTAGTATCACAAGGAAGTAAGCCTACAGTGCCTTCACGGTCCCCCGGGGCAAAAAGATTTTTAAAGAACTCTCGAACATATGTCTTGAGCAACTCTTTATTAGTTATCCACTCCTCATTAATGTATAACATATCAATCTTATTTCGTCGTCTCTGATTCGAAGTTGAAAGATGAAAAAACTTTGTGTTGCGATCACCAAGCTTGAGCCAATCTATTCTCGATTTTTGAAACCATATCATCTCCTCTTCCTTCAGAATTTCATTGTATTCTTTAATTAGCTGTGTTTCCAACAATTTCAGATCCTCATGAAGTCGGTCAATTGGAATTTTTGAATACCACCAAGCTTAGATTTTATTTATTTCTTCCTCCTGAACACGTTTCCCAACACCGTACGATTCCAATCCCGCATTACTTCTGGAAACGTAGTCATGGCATCCAACAAATTTCTATCAGATTTCCATATATTTTTTATAACCTCTTTGCATGAAGGATGATTCTTCCAAGCCAATTCAAAACGAAACGGCTTCGGCACCGGAGTTCTTAATAAACTTATAGTATCGGTGAGGATGGGACTATGGTCGGAGTGAGTCCTGGGCAAGACTCGTGTGACACTGTCCGGGAACTTTTTGGTCCATCTAGGAGTAGCTAAAACACGATCAAAACGTTCAAGAACACTATTCCCTCCACTCACGGTTCCTGTCCAAGTGAAGCGAGAACCCTTCCCCTCAATGTCCATAAGCCCGCACCTTTCTATTGCTGACCTGAAACGCTCACACTTCGCCCATGAAACCACATTGCCTCCGCTTTTCTCACTTGGGCCAAGGATATCATTAAAATCCCCAGTCATCATCCAGGGTCCTCTCGTACCAATTTCATTGAGCTCTACCCACAAATCCGCTCTTTTCCTCGCGTTTGGACTGGCATAAACTCCAGTACAATACCATTCCGAAACCCGAGATCCTATCTTAGCATGTATATACTGAGTAGAGACCTCCAGAACCTCTACCCTGATGTGATTTTCGTTCCAAAGCATCTATATGCCGCCTTCCGTCCCCTGGGTTGGCGCTCGACACACACTACTGAAACCCAATTGTCTGGACAGCTCTTCCGCTCTACTCTCTGCGACTTTGGTTTCTAGTAAGTAAACTAATTCTGGGTTAAATTCCCGCATTAAATCATGAAAACTTCTTCGAAAACCTTCACTTCCAGCACCTTGACAATTCCACGAGAGGACTCTCATTGGAACAATTTGCATGGAGTGTCGTTTAATGAGGTTATCAATTGGACGTCCGGCCTAACCCCTCGCCATCTGCTGAACTAGCATCTTCATCAACGAGCATTGTCGATATATCTCAATTGTTGAAAGTTCGATATCCATCCATGTGATCAACTCCCCATTCGCCAATGAAACTAGGACCATCTGTATCTCCTCTTGGTGGTAATTCAGACTCATGAACAGCAGCCTCACGAAAGGGTGGCTCATACTGTAGAGACCTGTCACCCCCGGTACTACCGCCCACTTCTATGCCAGTGTGTAGCTTTCCTCCATCTCCTCCTCTCATTCTGAATCCGTCATCACTCCCTCGTACTCCCTGATGTTCACTTTGCCTCACCGGGACGTTTTCGCCAAAAATCTCAGAACCTCTATCAGTTGTGGTTCTGTAACCACTCGAATTGGGGTTTAGCTCACTAAGTGGGATGCGTGACTCATTTGGTTGGGCCTTTCTTACTTGATTAGTCTTGACTTGGGCTTGCCGTTCAGTAGCAACTTTATTGGGCCTGATCCGATTCTTGCCATGCTGATCTCTATCCATACGTCGGGATTCTGGTCTATTAATATTTCCCGTTTCTGTTCCCATAAATGTAGGTCCAGACTCCTCCGTTTCCGTAACTTTCGCCCCTTCATCATCCTCCATCATGGGATTTGAAAACACATCAAATTTGTTAGAGAATGTGTTACTCGGTTGATGGTTACCCTTTCCATGTTTGTCGCCCCCATCAGAAGCGTGGTTGGACCATCTTGTTGCACCACCGGTAGCAACTCCGCCATGCTTTCTGCCTCTATTACTATTGGCCATCATCCAAGGGCCAATCCTGTGGTGTCGGGCTGGTAGCCGGTTTGTTGCCATGCGCACCTCGGGCTTCTGTCGTCGGGGCTACTTCCTTAGCTGTGTCCGGGCAGCTTCCAATTCGGTGACCCACTCTGCCACAATTGTAGCATATAGATGGTAGATTTTCGTATTCTACCGAAAGCAATTGTCCTTCGACCTCGACACCACTTCGTAGCGGCTTCTCCAAGTTTAGCTCGATGCATACTCGTGCATATTTGCCCTTTTTCCCCCAATACGTATTTTTATCAATCTTGATTGGGGTTCCAATTGCCGTTGCTATTCCAAAAAAAAAAATTGGTTCCTTATAATACTCCGTGGATAGAGCCCTTATTCGGACCCAAGAGATGGTCGTTGTGATCCTATCTTTAGAAGCTTGGAAGTTTGGCATCCATTTTCGAATCACTAGATAGTTCCCGTTGATCACCCACGGTCCTTCCGTGAGTATCACAGTTATCTTGTCCATATCCTGGACCTTCAAAGTGTAACAGCCGTTACCTAACTCAATCAATTCAAACTAATCTTGGAGATTCCACATTTTGTCAATTCTGGCCGAGAGGAGACTGACATTCATGCTTCTACCGAGGATACTCAGAATGATGGCTTGACGCCAAGGTCTACGTATCTCTTCCTTGTACTCCTCTGACAACTTGATTCGCGGATATGGGAAGTCTGTCGTGGGTTCCTCAATGTGGATCTTGCTCGTGTCCAAACGATCCTCTTGAAACCTAGGATTTTTCTCGACTTGATTCCCCAAAAGCGACGCCAGATATGACTTAGATGATGTATGTGGCTCTCCAGAATTTCTCACTGGAACAGTTTCCACCCCCTCCATTCCAGTTGTCGTATCCTCATTGCTTGATTTGAATTTCTTCGTGCTTCTTCTCAATTGGTCGGATTCCTTGCTAGAGAGAGGCGACGAGTTCTCTCTCATTGTTATCTTCAAGTGGTTTTCGGCTTTTGAATTCAAACAAAATTGCCCAACTGCATTTTGTGGTCCTACTCCAAGCTATTACGGTCGGCTTATAAGGTAATGTTTATTTCAATTGAATTATATTTACGTCCTTAAACTTTTGAAGCTGGTTTGTGCTTAGACCCCAATTACATTCAATTAATTATATGATATTCCATTAATCAATCAATTATATGATTTTTCATTCAATCAAACACAACTCCTACAATAATAACAATTCCAATCAAATGAAAACTAACAAACCATATAATTTGGGCGTTTATTTGTATTCTTATATATATATATATTCATGTTCTGTCTCGAATATTTATTTTTAATGTACGGAGTCTTTTAAAAATATTATTTTGCGGTGTTGTGTCGTATCAGACACTAATTTTAAATACCATAACCTACACTTTTTATATAAAAAATTTAAATAAATATTCGTACTATCGTATCTATATCGTATTGTCGTTGTATCCGTCCGTACCTCATAAATATTTATTCATATACCTTACGAGTTCTCACAAATATCCCTGATGCATATAATCTCACAAATATGAAATAAAAGTCCTCAAAATTATTCAAGAAGACAACTCATCTTTATAATTAATTATATTTTACGAATTTAAAATTAAAAAAGAAAGTTTGATAATAATTTAAATCCGTACAATTCATTATACATGATATTGGATGACATAACATGACATGAAATTATGAATTATGCACATAATAATGTAATTCTTTTTCAATCTTAATAATCTTAAATAAAAGATAATTAATTAAATTTGTGATTGCCACCAATAATATTAAGGGTACAACTAATTAAATCAACCACCTAATGGACATGATATTAAATCAAGTGCTGTACTCCAATATAACTCACCCCAGCCAGCATGTGATTTTTCCAATATTTGATTTGATTTTATGCCTAACTTCATTCCATTATTCAATTTTCTTGTACCAAACAATCTTATTCTTGTGGTGAACTTGAGAAATATCATTTGACCCCTCAAACTGTGTCATTTTACTCAATAGGTACCATTTTGCCCCTCAACTTCAGAAATATACATTTTGCACTTCTTATCTTACGAAATATACATTTTGCCCCTTCTTAGATGTTAGTTAATCAATAACAACAAAGTCTGCGCGAGAAAAATATGGGACGTGATATTATGTTTCACTTTTGTGGTTCATATGGCGATTCATTTATCCATGACTGCTGTCTCTATTGATTGACGAGTGTGTGTAAGTACAATAGAAGACCAACACACAAAATTCAAGTAAAAAATATAATGTTAGGAACAATTGAAATAAAGCATGCTCAACAACACTGAAATAACTAATCCGATGCCAAATTCTGATCAAATCTCTTATTCCAAATTTATATTTAACTCCTATTTCACTCACCCATACACACTACATATGTTGATACACACAACTAAAACAAGAAATCCGACTCCAAACTAAAAACATAAAAACTGCATTGATAATATTATTCTTGAGGACGAAAATAACACCAAACCAATAAAATGAACAAACAAATGACAAAAATACCATTCCGCATCATCCAATACGTAAAATGTCATCCGATTTTTCCCGACAACCCCAATAAAATTCGAACATGCGATCTACTGGGAATTTATCAGCACTTGCACCTTTGGGCTTTGTGTGTGACAATAAAGATGATTAATTAAACTATCAAATATTTAATATCCCCATCAATATTTCATCCCCATGGTCCACAGCAGCCTGGTACAGTACACCCTACCCCCACCCCCAGTCTTCAGGGTTTAATTGATACAGAAACCAAAACAAAACCCAGCAATTAAAGAAAAAAGTTGAACAGTCTCTCTCTCTACATTTATCTTCGTCTTTGACCGCCGTACTGTTTTATATACCCACACACACAGCACCTCCTTTTCGCCGCCTGCTGCTGCCATTCCATTCAACTATAAAGCCACACTCGACTCTCACTTTTCCTCATCTGCAGGACCTTTTTTGCTTTACTTTTGTGGATACGGACACTCATTTGTAAGTAATTGTATCTGTCCGTTTCACGCGTACAAGAAACACAGTTCCTGGTTGTGGCTTGTGGCTGTGGAGTGGAGTGGAGTGGAGTGGGAGTTATCTTTTACTGGGAGGTGGTTTTGAGTGTGATTTGCCGCGTTTGTTGCTGCACTTTATTCTCAAATCTCGATAACCCTGTTTGATCTCAAGGCTGGGATTCTTTGCTGGGCGCAAATCTCGCGGCTGGGGATTGGTGCTCAGTGCTTTCGTCTACGTGAGTAAGGAGAATGAATAATTTAATGGCGTTTTGTATTTTTTTTTTTTGGGGCTGGCTGTATTAGTTTAGGAGCGATTGAGAATGCCGAATGATGATTTTTACTTGAATGTGTGTGTGTTTGAAGGTTTACTCTCTTGTCTTGTGTGTGCATTTATTTGTGTGTTTTGGGGTGTTTGTGTTTGTTGAGATTTTTGGAGATTCTAGCTTTGGCATGCACTGGACGTGGCTTTTAGATGTGGGTTGATGATGGGTTTTTGTTATTTTGACGAATTAGTTGAGATTGTAATTGAAAGATTTTTGGGCTCCGGAATTGGTGTTGAGTTTGAAGTTATAGTTGTGGTTTTGCTGCTTTTGATTGCATGCGATGAGTGGCTTTTGGAATCATCTCTGGGTTCCTTTAGTTTTGGGCTTTAGCATTATCCTTTGTGTTGTTTCCCGTCTCTAATTTTGATGCATAAAAGTTGGTTAATTGTAAACAGATGTGATACTGTCGTGTTATGCTATACTTTTTTACTGTTTCTGGATTGGACTTTAAAGAGGTCTTTTGATTAGGGTTTATAGAGAATGATAGGCTGAGTTAATCACTATCTTCATTATTTTATCATATTTGGGTGAAGGGTTAAGTTTGAGAAGTTATTTTGATGTTTCTCTTGTTTTGGGCTTTGAGTTATGTTTTTGGTGGACTGTTACTGTTTTGGTCTAAAAATCTATTTGCATCTTTTAGTCAGGGATTTACACCCGGGACAAGTACGTCTCCTCTATCAGTGTACAGTGCTGAACTGACTTCGTATATTCATGTACTAGTTTCCAGATACTATGTGAACTGATGTGAAGTTTGTATGAGCAATTTAAGTGTTAAAGATTGTGTCAGTCAGTTAATGGTGGATGTAGTAGAAAGCTGGACAAAAGTAAGTGACATGACTATGAATATTGCCTTTATGGTGTGAATAGTTATATCATTTGACTTGTTAAGAAGCCTTCGAGTTTTCCTGTAATGAGGTTGAATTAGTTTTTTTAGTGTATTTCCTGTTATCTGTAAAATATGTTGCAGAGTATACCTTCTAAAGTTTTCAATGTCTTAGTAATGTTTAAGCTCTTTCTTGCAGCGAAAATCTTGAATATCTAATATTCGAGGCCATGGAACTCAATGGCCATCGGAGAGCTAGATGGAAGGATTTTGTTGCATATCAAAATGGTGACTTGAGCACATCAAGCAGTGATGATGAGCTTGATCCATGGACTGCATGGGCATATAGGCCTCGTACCATTACATTCTTACTAATTGGTGCATGCTTTCTTGTGTACGTTAGTTATTCTTTCCATGGTTTTGTTTGTGCTTTATTAATGAGGTTTTGGAGTTTGAAATTTGAATGGATTGGTATACCACTGATCTTATTTGGATGTTTGGCTTCGTTTTTCTCAATCGAAAGCTTGATTTATTTTTCCCATCCCTCCACATTTCAGCCATCCATTAATAGTTTTTTTAAAAAGATAAAACGTGAAATAGATGAGAAGCATGTCATTAGATGCAAAGTTTCACAACAGCTAACATTTTCCTCTGAAAAATTATTCACAGATGGGCAAGTGGAGCGCTTGATCCTGAACGCAGTTTGGAAAACGATCTAGTTGTCTCTGTGAAAAAGTTTGTGTGACAAGCCTTATCCATATTGAAGTGATTTCTGTTTTTTTTCTTCAAGCCTTCAACTGACTTTTGCATTTATGCCCTTGGTAGGGGTGTATGGGCAATGATAGCTGTGTTCCTCGCTTATTGCTTGTTACAAGCTCCTTCAACGTAAGTTTTTTCTTCCGTTCTTTCTTCTTGGGGTTGGGGGCATCAATTTGCATATTCCCTTTGCATTGAGCAGTCAGATTTGTCAATCTTATGTAAGTAGTTTTTTCATCTCTATTTTTATGAAGGTTGTTGTAATGTAAACTTTGTACTCATATAGTTATCATTGCTGAAGGGACTAGCCACGGATTCAGCTAAATGGCTTGATTATATGAATGTCAGGGTTGGTTTTCCTTCATTAAGGATATGCCAGTACATGTTTAACTCTTATGAATATAGCACCGATACTAGCTCTCTGTTCTTGTGTTATATTTTTCAGAACTCCGATTAGTTTATTTGCTGAGTCTGCTACATCTATTTTCAGTGTGCTTATCCGCCCGCATCCTGCTATTTGGCGCCTAGTTCATGGAATGGCTGTAATTTACCTTATTGCGTTGACATTTTTGCTTTTCCAGGTTAGCCCTTTAGCAAACCTCCATTTTCTGTTTTTAACTTGCTTTTATTATTTTTTTCCTAACCTAATGGCAAGTTTCGCCTCTCTGACCAATTAGTTGCAAGTCTTAGAGATGATGTTGAAACTTGAACAAGTTATCGGTTCATAGTTCTTGTCAAGAAAATTAGAATGCTTAATTCAGATAAATTTCTTTATCCTAGCAGACTAAGATTCTAGATTGCAAGCACATAATTATTTTCTCTGGGTTGCTTTTTCTTGTTCTCTCTTAGAAACATTTACAACATGAATTTGGATATAAATTCCCAGTACAGTTTGATTGCAATTTGCATCATTCTTTCTTTTGACTATCTGTCGAATAATTTTATCATGTTGCACTATATTGAACTTTAAGGGTACGGTTGTGTGCATATGAATGCCACTGCTTCATGCAATTGCGTATCAGTTTCTGCTTTATAAATTTGTCAGTTGTTTCTGCTGAACTTCTTAATTTTTCTTATTTCAAGAATCTGGATGACGCACGGCAATTTATGAAATTTCTGCATCCTGATCTTGGTGTTGGTAAGTCATTTGGATCTTTGGTTTATGTCAGCCATGATTAGCATCTTGTTTTATGCAATGGCGATGCACATCATCATCTTGGTTCAGATGATGAGGTCATTGACAGATTTTGTAATGATGTTATTATTTCTCATTTCATTATTGCAGAACTTCCCGAAAGATCATATGGCGCTGATTGCAGGATTTATGTACCTGAAGATCCTACGAGCAGGTTTAAGAATGTTTATGTATGTTATCTTTGTTTTTCTCAGTGTTCTTAAATAATTTT
>JBBMKE010000009.1:2808362-2820731 GCA_037834125.1 Lippia alba
AAATCAAAGAGGGGATTCATATGAAGAGAATATGGGAAAGGGATTTGAAGATGGAGGCGTGAGGTTTGCGGTGGTGCTGCCTACCACCGTTGCGGCGAGGAGATGAGAAGCGTGTTCAGTGTAATAAATCGGCCTTCTTTTTCTTAATTTTCCTTTTTCTAAATTGTTCTATTTTTCTGGTTTTGATTTCTTTGTGAAATTACATTATAGACCCAATATTTAGGCTGCCTTAATGGTTTTGGAAATTATACTTTTAACACCCATATAGTTTCCTAATACACTACAAGTCACTGATACGAACACGACAATACGGATTTAGCCACGCAGATTTTTTCTTTGAATTTTTCACTTAATAAGTGTTGAATATAAGTATTGGATATGACACAATAAGGTAAGATGATATTTTCAAAAGTATTTGTGTATTAGAACTAATGAATTACATTTTCTATCTTGTTGAGGTTTATAGTGATTTCAAGTTTTATTATTATTATTTTTTTACTGTTTATATATAGTACAAATGTTTGGTAACTTAATACTAATTTTAATAAGTTTTAAAAAGTGTAATTGTTTTAAACGTATTCATTTTAAACTTTTTAATGGAATATATGATTCCACTAGAATAAATTTAAGAATATTGTGGTGTCAATATTTATTAGGTCGTAGTATTATGTGTATGAAAGAAATTAAATTGCTTCTATTAGTAAACAAAATTAAATTATTTGAGCTCAATTTAGTAATTACACTATATATTTTTCTTGTGATGAATACATTATAGTACAACAAACAAAGAAATTATTAAGTGAAACATAAGAGAAGCTTTAAATTTATTATAATTTTGAGAATGACATAAATTGATTGAACACCTACATTTATTTCCAGCAAACTCATTGAAAAACCACTCAATTAATCAAACAAATTTGAGGAGTTTTTAAAATTTTAAACTCTAGTTATTAACTCCTAACTCTGAAGCATTAAATTCTAACAAGAAATATCAAACAAATTTAGGCTCAAATACTAATCAGATAAGGTCACGGGTTCTAGTGGCATTGGGGTGTTTGTCGTGTTAAAAATTAAAAAAAAAAAAAAAAATCCTCATCAGATGTACATGACATGGAACATAGAATGCAACTATCATTTTTTCACATGTTAAATTACAAGTTACAACGAACAGTTGCTACATTATGAAGATTAATGTCAATTGTCAAACAATCTGTCTCATTCAGGATCAGCAGATGCCACTGTTTCTTCAGCATTAGTCTTTGAAATCTGTTAGTTTGAGCAAGATTGGCTGCATGAAAAATGGATTTCTAATAAGCATTGTTTATTCTTTGCTTTCGGAAAAGATTGAGTTAAACAGAAAGGAAACGCACCGGACAAGAACGATAAGATTTCAATCCCTGATGCAGTTCATGCCATGATATTAGAAGCTTCACTGGACGAAACTCAGTAGATTGACCGTGCCCTCTGTTGTCCTCGAACGAGATTACTCCACGTTCCAAAAGATGCTCAAAAGCCTGAAATAGGAAATTAGTGAATTGTTTTGGAGTTTTGATGAAGTCTTGAATTTGAGCTCCATTAATAGTTTATGCTGATAATTACGCGGACATATCCTTAGGTTTGACATTGTAACACAAACTTCCCTCGATGATTGAGAAATTACAAAAACTTCCCAGTAAAGAAATTATATTACATTTGAATGGATAAGTTGTCATGATTTCACATATGATTTTGTATGACTATAATAGCATGCATTACCCAAATTTCAGAGTATGTCGGGGGAAGTTTTAAACCTCAGGGTATGCCAATGTAATATCACTAGTTTATATGATAAGTGTCATATATATGTGTGTGTATATATACAAACCCGTAAGCAGACATTCCGGGCGTAATAGTCAGATGTTCGGAAGGTATCATGTATGCTTTTGTACTCTGCAATAGATTGTCAGTCAGCGACAGAAAAAATAAGAAAATGTAAAAAAATAAGAAGAAAATTACGCACACCTTTCATTATAGAATTAAAGTTGCATAACTCCTGCTCTTTGAGTTCCAATCTCTTCATGCAAACCAGTATATAAAGCTCTAAAATGGAGCAATCTGCGCAAACAAGTCAAATGAAAAGACTTCTAAGTTGGAGCATACATTTTTTGTTTGAGCTACTTCTAGCTCTAAAGCTTTCAATCATAGTTTCCTGGGTCCTGATATCTCCAAATGCATTTCGTTTACCATTAGGGATGATTGAAATGGACAAACAAACTATTAACTCATAGTCAAACATCAAAAGAAGGGAGATGCTCAATGAGATAAAGAAAAGTTTATTATGATTATGTAATTGTTTGTGTTTAATTTGGCAGGGTTTGATACTTGATATAATTGGTTGATGTGTAATTTCTCTGTATCAAAAGAAAAAGGGGAAATTTATTTATTAAAAAAAATTGTGTAATTGGTGGAAAAGAATGTACAAACCTTTTAAAGCCTCCAGCTTTGGCTGTCTTTGTATGCAAGGAAGAGCAGATTTAAAATTCTCAACTGCTAAGAAACCAGAACTCAAGTCCATATGACAAACAGCTGAGAACCTAGTAGTCATTGAACAGTACATATAAACACTATATACTTAAAAGAAAATATTAACTTCCGAAACATATTAAGTTGCACTTACAGAAACCTCAATAGATGGCCAACAGTTGAATCAGAGTAACATAATGTATCAACAATTGTTTTGAACTTCTCATCTTCTAGAATGTTCTGTAAAATGTCAAGGACCTGTAATGATGTGTATCAAAATATTAAACAGGAAAATGATTTTAGGGAAAGGATACATGAAGGTTTGCATTAAAAGAAGCTGTATAATCATTTGGAAGCCTTGAATCTGTTGGCAATAGTAGGATGTGCTCTACAAGTCTGCACATTAATAGTAGAAGTCATGATAACAAAGATATCAGGTGAGCAAAAAAAAATCATTTAAAGAAGGAGAAGTACAATTCACCTTTGCATTTCTTCCCTTGAAGGAGGAAGGAACAACAGTTTCCTATGTGAAAAACGAGATCTTACTCTTTTCTCCAACAGCTGATCAGCATCCTAGAAAAAAGAAACAAAGGTTAAACATTTTCCAAAAAACCTAAAACCACTTCTAATTAATCTCTCAACAGTATCCCAGGATTTTCTCGTAGAATCCCTAGTTGTGTCGATAAGGGAAACTAATTAATTGTTTGAGTGGCGATAAATTGGTAAGTTGAGGCAGCATACCAGTCGGCAACTCACTCCAACTACAACAGCTTGTGATGTTACAGATTGCATTGCATCAAGCAAACTATAAAGTAGCCGTTGTTTGCCCTGAAAAGATGAAAAGTTACATAACCCCTCCAAAAATCAACCTGCATAGGTCATCCTTGTCTGCATGAAAGTGTTTCTACCTGTGTAAAAAGGTCAAATTCCTCTAGCACAAAAATAATTGTTTTATGCGCTAATCCGCACTCCCTGGTTAAACATGAGTGAAAATATTAAAACTCTAAAAGAATAAGAAATATTGAGAACCAAGAAGAATCAAGGATTAGTAGATTATGCCAATGAAATCTACCGCAACATGGACAACAAGAACTGGGAGTTATCGTCATATGATGCCTGACATATTATCAAGAACGAGCAGCAACGTCAAGATCAACCCATATCTTGCAATTTAAAACTATGATAGTAGTACTACCATTTTAGAGAACTGCAGTTGATGCTCCAAACACAATTGCCTAGCTATTTCCTGCATCATAATTGTAGCAAGATATAGAAGTAAGTTAAACGGTCAAAGTGCACTAATTACTTGAGGCCCTAAGATGAATGACATATTAGTGTATATGATATAGCTATGCCTTAAATAAGAGAAGTGTCTAGGATAGTAAGAAAGAGTGACATTTTGGCTAAAAACCCTGATCGATCTCTGCATATACATTATACCCAATATGCAATCAAGGAAAGTGCCAGAAAATATTAGTAAATAAATATTTAAACTTTTGAAACTACAGTATTCCGTAATCATTTGATTGCTCTGTGTTAATAACTGTAATTCCTTGACCAGAATTTCATGTTCAGAGAACATCTAGAGTAATTCAGTTAAGAAAAGTTGAGTCTCATAATCATGTTATCCTGTTAGATAAGTTAGCCTTGCAGTTAAATTCATCAGCAATCCATCTGAAAGAGAATCTCAGGGTCTTTATCTCAATAGCATCTTTTGAGACTTAGGCATTTTAAAAATAGTATTACTTTTTTTTTTTTGGTGGGATTTTAATTTTTAAACATACTATTACTAAAAAGAAGGCCAGTCAGCATCTCGTGTATCTTTTAGAAATTGAATAAAGTTTCATCTAAAGTCGATGACGGTAGTTTTGTGTTCTTGAAACATTAAACTTCACACAATTTAGTAAATGTGTGGCATTGCCACGGAAAAGATGAAGTATGGGCAATTAAACCTTCAATGCGCAATTGTTGTCACTATGGAGGAGCCCATTGAGCTTAATCTGGAATAATACAACAGAAACAAATCATATAAAATCCACAAAGAAGCAATTTGTCTTAGAATGCAAGAAAAACAAAAGATAGACACTTCAAGTCCATATCTAAATAGAGAAGCCATACCACAGATATCATGTCTTCATGTTCTTTCAGTAGTTCTTCAAGAACTAGCTCCAACACCTAACCAAAACGACTGGGCTCAAATCAGACGAATTACTTAATAAGACAATCCAAATCACAAAAATGTTTCTATATTTATTCCGTAGAGATAGAAAGAAGAAACGGAACACACCGCAATTTTTCCACAGCCTCGAGGACCCAAAAGCAGAACCGAATTATTACATGCCTCAGTAACCGAACTTGATATTATATACTTCAATTTACTGAAAACATAAAAAGTACAATAAAATCTTCAGCTTCTCTTCACGTGCACATCCTCCACCACAAAGGACATGAAATAAAAAGCAAAAATGCAAACATCTGATGCTAAAATGATTTCTAACTCAGTCAAATGTAAAGGAAACTGTCAGAAATAAGTTGAACCAAATTGCTAATCCACCATGCCTTTCCCCACCGAGAATGAACTTCAAATAGACAATGCAATTACCAAAACTACGCAAACACCATCTCAATTTGAACGGAAATCCTCCCATACCCACGAATCAAAAGGATATACTACGGAAACAAAGTAAAATACAATAAATCAAACGCACCTATAGTTGGAATCAGGAGATTGCGAGAAAAATGAAAAGATGAAAGACGGATCGGAGATCCTGCTTCTGAGGATGAATTTCGCAAGCTCCGCCGGATTTTCCTGCCCCATTGCTCCTTCCTCCCTTCGCCGTCGCAGAGATGATTTTGGGGAAGATGTAATGAAAAATGGCGCCAATATTGAGACTGCCTTTGCATTAGGCTGTTCTGTTCTTGTGTTGTCTCATAAAATGGGCCAGGCTGAGATTTGAAAGCCCATTTTATGTTGGATCTAATGAATTAATTTTTAAATGGGCTGGGCTGTTTGTTTGAAAGCCCAGTTTATGCTGAAAATAAATTTAAATAAAAAATAAAAGATGGTTTTAGGATATAAAAAAGAAAATATTAAAGATAGCATTGAAGCACGTGTTTTTATGAAGTAATCACAAAATAAAAATGAAGCTCCAAGACTATAGTCTATATAGAATTGAATTAACATAGTTTAATACTTAGATTGACTTTCTCTTTATGGACCTAAATCACTATTATGTGTCCATCCACCCGAACTACATTAAACGATACTTTTTTCTTAATGAAGTTATGATATAACTCGTTATAATTTTACAGACTTAAAACAAGATAATTCAATATTAATTAGCTTGACTCGAGCTAAAATTTGAATCGATATCAAGTCAATTATTAAAGCTCGACAACTAAAATATTAATTTAAATTCTTTTTTTATTATTAAATATTTACAATTTTAATAATGTAATATCTAGGTTTATATACAAGTAGCATTTTATATTATATTACATTATATTTATTATTTTCTTAATCGAGAAAAACTAAAATAGAATAAATTACCCAGGCCAATCGGCCACCAACCAAAGGAAGCGCATGATAGAAAATACAAGACGCCGACGCTATAATGCGCTCATTGTCGGAGCAAAATATCGCCCGTCAAGCTCAGAAGACCAATCAATCATCATTCCTTCAAATCTTCAATACTTTCTGGTTTTGAGCTCAAATCGGCGCAATTTGCACGCACCAGCAAGAAAAGCAGCAATGGGAAGCGCAGGAGCTCTCGTCTCTAACCCGCACATCAACAGTAACGCCCTTTGTTTCAAATGCTTGAGCTCAAATACCCATCCTAGAACTGTTGTACGAATTAATCAGAAGAAACCCCGGTTTCTGGACCTCTCGAGCAAGAAATATTTCAGGAGGTTTAGCAGAATAGTTTGCTCAGCTGTGGATGATGCCGAGAAGCAGCGTGAAATCAGTGGCGGCAGTTTAAATGGAGCTGGCCCTGCAGTTGAAGATAGACCTGGTAAATATGTTTTTTTTTTTTTCCCTTTTTTAGTTAGTTTGTTCAATAATTTTTGTGGGTTTCATTTCTGTTATGCGATTTGGGAACTGTTCAGTTTGGCGGTTTTTGTGGAAGAAGGGTTGGTTTCTGATTGCTGATCTTGAATTTACGTCAAGGTTTATGTGTGTTGGTTTCTAATGGCTGAGCTTGAATTGAATTAGGAATTTATGTGTTCATTATGATTGTGTTTCTGGGTTGGTGATGTGGTAGGATTTAGGGTTGTATATGTGCTTATAGACTATAGATAGGGACAAAGTCTGATAAGAACATTGGTGCATCATACCATGAGGAGGTAAAATAGCTTAAGTGCTTGTTTGATTCTTGCTGAATACTTTACTTTTTGTGGTTTTATTGTTAGTTGAAGCTATTTTAGTCTCTGAAAAGTGGAGATTTTCAGATATATCAAACATTGGACGAAGATCATATTTTTAAATTTTGGTCTGTGCAATTTATATTATGTTGAGGGGCACTTCCGTTATTCGTCTATTATCTATAAGCTCTTGAAAGTTTTTATCATTTCACTAAAAACTGCTCTGATAGTGTTATGGATATTGGATTCAGATTCTAAAATGTGCTTCTTGTGGCATTACAGATTCTAGCAAAGAGGAATTAGAAAACCCTTTTCTGAAAAATGAGTCAGAAGATGCAGGAAACTTCATCTACAATTTTCTCTACCCCGACAAAGAGCTTCTCCCAGATGATAAAGAAATGAGTATATGGGACCATTTAGAGGAGTTGAGAGAGAGAATATTTGTGTCGGTTTTGGCTGTTGGAGGTGCTATGGCTGGTTGTTTTGTATTCTCTAAGGACCTCATTATGTTTCTTGAAGAGCCAGTTAGAGCACAAGGGGTTCGTTTTCTACAGTTAGCTCCTGGAGAATTCTTCTTCACATCTCTAAAGGTTTGACCTTATCCTGATTTTATTCTTCACTTGTCATATGTCGTGCATTTAGGCTGCTTTTGCATTAGGCCATGAAGTTGAATTGTGGATTTAAAATTACTTGTATTTGAAATCCACATACTTTTAAATCTTTAAATTTGGGAACCATTGTGGTTAAAGTTCTTGAACTTATCTTTTATGTAATTGGTTTTACGCGCGTGTGTGTGTGTGAGAGAGAGAGAGAGACTGACTGAATGGGAGAGAGACAGAATGTGAGAATGAGAAAGTGCAAGATGTTTGAGGACAGTGGATTTGTAACTATATTCTTAAAATGGATTTTGGGATTAATCACTTAGTGCATTTCTGCATTTAAAGGATAATTTTATTTTTTATGCAGGTATCGGGATACTGTGGACTTCTGTTGGGAAGCCCTGTAATCCTGTACGAGATCATAGCTTTCTTTCTTCCAGGTTTAACAAGGGCAGAGAGAAGATTTTTGGGGCCAATTGTTCTAGGATCCTCAATCCTTTTCTATACGGGAATAACGTTTTCCTACTATGTTCTTACCCCAGCAGCCTTGAATTTCTTTGTTAGTTATGCAGAAGGGGTTGTTGAATCATTGTGGTCCATTGATCAATACTTCGAATTTGTCCTTATTCTCATGCTTAGTACTGGATTGTCTTTCCAGGTAATAATTTCTTCAATATGCCTCATTTACCTATGTTATTTTAATATTTTGACGAAACTCTTCATCCTTGACCGTATTAATTATGAAATTGCCATTAGTAGCATCTTGTGAGTCATGTTATTGTATTTTATCCAGACAATCTTATAATTTCAAGAACATCTTCTTAGTTCATGTAATATGTTTAGTACCCACTCTCGTTGACTTCACTGATCTACGCCCCTCCAGAGTTGTCGTATTACAGTTTGTACCTGTGAATTTAAAAAAAAACACCTGCTGGTCCCTAAATATGTTTTGAACTACAAACATAATTGGATATGAGGGAGTGGTTTGTGCAATTTTTCTCAAACTCCCAGGGGTGGTTTGGGTAATTAAAAAATGTAGTAGTGGTGTGTAGTTTTTCAAACTTGAAGATATGTGGAGTGTTAAAATATTTTCTTAGCTCACTTCTTTTTAGTTCTAGATGATACACATTAGACCATTATATATCAAACCGTTTTTGTAGTCCAACGTAACAACAGTGTGCACAGCCTTTAGCACCCAATCTAATATATTCCCACTTAGAAAATATCTGGTATTTCTCGTTGGCCATTTCTTGAGATTTTTTTTTCATTTAATTTATTCAGGTTCCGGTAGTACAACTGCTTCTCGGACAAGTTGGATTAGTATCATCTGAGCAAATGCTTTCAATTTGGAGATATGTTGTGGTCGGTTCAGTAATTGCAGCTGCCATCCTCACACCATCAACGGATCCTCTCACTCAAGTCCTCCTCGCCGGACCCCTTATGGGTCTTTATTTGGGCGGTGCATACATGGTTAAGCTTCTCGGACGATGATTTACTCTTTTAAAGCTCAAATCTCAGAACCAAAAGAAGAAATCGAAGCAATATAAGATTCCCAAGAATTCCTTTGTACCACTAGTATGTGATTGCAAGAGAGAGAGTTTCTTTTCTTTTTTAACTTACTAGTGACCAATTCCACTTTGTTGTATTGAATTACTTGATTAGAAGAAGTTGTTAGATTACCATGTAAAGGATTAAAAGTATTAATATGAAATCAGACTTTTTTACCCGAGGTGGTCATTCAATACAGTATCGTTACGTGTAGTAGCTTCAGTGTTCAGTAAGGATGAACAAATACAAAAGTCATCTAAAACAATAACACTTGTGTTTGACAATGCACCTAATCATCAATAACTACCATTTTAAATGTATACTCATTGTGGGCACCACTTGTCTCAAACTAATCTCCATGCCACATGATTGCAGCAATAATGTTTTAAAGAAACACAAATTTTAATGTTTCTGTCTACATATCCAGCATCAAAACCAGCAGAAACATATGCAGAAATGAGAGGAGAAGAGTCAGATCCTCTGATTCAAGATCAAGAAATCAAAAGAAGCCATGATATTCATAGAAATGGATTTACTGAAGAAGTGAAAAGGCAGTTGGGGTTGGCACTGCCTCTGATAGCAGTAAACATGCTGCAGTACTGTTTGCAAGTCATTTCAGTGATGTTTGTAGGTCATCTTGGTGAACTGCCTCTCTCGAGTGCTTCAATGGCCACGTCTTTTGCTTCGGTCACTGGCTTTAGTGTACTGGTGAGTGTTTCTTCCTCTTTTCTTTTTGTCTATCTGAATAAATTCTTGATGGCGCACACACTTGATGATTTTTATTTGATTTTAAGTTTATATTATGGGAATTGAGTGTGAGTCGAGCCTTTAAAGCATCGAGCTCGAGCTCTGTCGGATCTTAAAATCTTTTGAGCTCAATATACAGTAAAAACTTGATTTTTGATCCTTGAAATTGATATAAAGTATGATATAAATTTATGATTTCCGCCCTTTACTTGTATTGGAAACTACTAATATTTTCATTATTATCTTTATCCATATTGTACTTTAAAATACAAAAGGGTCATGAATTGATTCATGAGCTCTTGAACTCATGTTTGGGTCGAGAAAAAACTCGAGCTCGTTTCCTAGAGGCAGGTCATTAAGTATTCTAGTTGGCTCGACTCATCTTACACTAGCTAGGCACAATCCCAAACTCAAGGTAGTGGTAAATTTTGAAATGAGAGAGGGTTTTTTATAATTTTGTCAAAATTCAAGGGGGGTAAATGTAATTTATTCTTTTTCGGAATAAGCAATATTGAAATACGTGTTCATTCACAAAATCTACAATGTTTTGAAGCTAGGAATGGGAAGTGCACTTGAAACACTGTGTGGACAAGCCTATGGAGCAAAACAATACCACATGATCGGCATTTACACACAACGAGCAATCTTAATTCTCCTAGCCTTAAGCATTGCCCTTGCAGTTATCTGGTTCTACACCGGTTCCATTCTTGTAATACTAGGTCAGGATCATGATATCTCGGCCGGAGCAGGCGATTTCAACCGTTGGATGATCCCTGGCCTCTTTGCCTACGCCATCCTCCAATGCCTCATCAGATTTCTGCAAACACAAAACAATGTAATTCCCATGATGATAAGCTCTGGAATGACAGCTATATTCCATGTCTTCTTGTGTTGGCTTTTCTTGTTTAGGATTCAGCTTGGAAGTAGAGGGGCTGCTTTGGCGAATGCCGTCTCGTATTGGATTAATGTGCTTTTGTTGGTAATTTATATTAAGTTTTCCTCAGCTTGTAAGGAAAGTTTCACTGGCCTTTCAAGAGAAGCCTTTGATGGTATTCTTAGTTTTTTGAGGCTTGCTATTCCTTCAGCTGTAATGATATGGTATGTCTTGTCTAATTTTCTTTCAATTTGCCAATAATCAAGATTTAAGATTATAATACATATCATTTTCTTTCCAGCTTCGAGTATTGGTCGTTCGAGATGGTGGTTCTTTTATCCGGGCTTCTCCCAAATCCAAAGTTAGAGACATCTGTGTTATCAATAAGGTAGTTTCATATCAATAGTCCAAGCCAATAGAAAGTGACTTTTAAGGCTTCTTTACCTCCCCAGTCCCCACTCTCTCCTAAGTTTGAAAACACTACGAACCACCCTTTGGAGTTCGAAAACAGGGGTGGTTGTGTAGTTTTTCAAAACTACTGGAATTTTGCTATATCTGAGAGAGTAATATAGAACTATTTCATGCATTTTAATTATGTCTTCTTTGCCACAGCCTCAACACATGCTGGATGGTGTATATGATCTCAGTCGGTCTAGGCGGTGCAGTAAGGTTAGTCACTCTAACTTACCTTTCCCTATAAAATAGGAGCCCACAATTTCTCCCAACTTCATGCAGTTTGTGACTTTGTCCCATGTTTTTCATTTTTGACATTTATATTGCTCCCATAACACTAAATTCTAGCACAAGAGTTTCCAATGAACTGGGAGCCGGGAACCCACAACGAGCGCGTCTGGCTGTATGTGTAGCAGCTGTAATCGCCACATCAGAAGGTGCGATTATTGGAACAATGACAGTGCTGGTGAGACATGTTTGGGGAAAGTTATACAGCAATGAGAAAGAAGTTATAGAATATGTTGCTCGAATCATGCCTCTACTTGCATTGTCAGATTTCTTGGATGGTTTCCAGTGTGTGCTATCAGGTAAAGACTGCGTGTGAGGTAGCATTATGAACAGAAACTTGATAACAGTTTCATTTTCTTAGCATCATGTTGTTCTCAATACTTGCATTCTTGGAGAGACTAAGTTACCCCCCTTTAACTTTAGTGAAACTACAAAATTCCCCCTTGTTTGACGAATTATCATTCGATTGCATACAATTCGAAAAACCCTAGTGAAGGTTGTTACCAGAATAACCATATTTTTTCAATTATAGGAGCTGCCAGAGGATGCGGATGGCAAGTTTTGTGTTCAATCATCAACCTCGGAGCCTATTATGTTGTTGGGATTCCTTCTGCCGTGCTCCTTGCGTTCGTCTTTCACTTTGGGGGAATGGTAAACAAATACGTGTGGCGCTGTAAAATTGTTTTAAGAACTCGTTGTAACAACTTAAGAATGAATTTTGAAATTTCTCCTCATAAGTCAGTCAAGTTGCAAGAATGCATCTTTCATTGCATGAGCTATATGACATCATAATTACGAAAATGGCAAAAAAAATCATGTGAAAAAAATATTAATTTAAAAAAGCCTACATTTTTTATTTTTTGCACGCTGCCCCCTCATTCTATTTGGTCAACAAATTGATGTGTTTTACCTAAAATATCCTTATTATATATTAAAGCAAAAAGATTAATGTTTACTCATTTTTTCAATATATAAAATACTTAAATTAATATTTGT
>JBBMKE010000009.1:2895431-2908337 GCA_037834125.1 Lippia alba
AAGAAGGTTTCGGCGTAGTGTGTGTATAATAAGAGGTTCTATTTTGTTTTTGTTGTTTATTGACATGTAAGGCGTGTATATATATATATATATATATATATATATATATGAAGAACTAGTTACTCTAACCTTTTAAGATGATGAGTCATAATGTAGTTTCTTAATTTAATGCCACCAAGGTCTACCTAGGTCAATAGGCTTGCTTATCCTTTTGTGAAAGTATGACACATATTTCTAATAAACCAAAATCTTTAAAATGCATATTTATCTCTAGTAGATACGACAACCATAATGATTTCTTATTCTTTTCTTGCATGCATACTACTATGTTAGTAATAAAAGTAGGACTACAATAATATGTAAAAATATAATAACAATAATGTAATTATAGCAATCCAACGTATCTGGTTATCATATCTAATTTTAAATATAATATTTCACATTATTGTCAATGCTGCACATTTATATTAATATATTATGTTTGTTTCATGTCTAGAAATTACAGGGTATTACACTGCGTTTAAGTTGAAAGTTTAAAAAATGAGAGTTAAAGGTTACCCTTAGTTTAAGAAACAGATTATTTGTTTATCTCATCTTGTGGGTCTTTTTACTTTGAAATTTAGTGCTAACTTTAATTGGGAGTCTTTTTACTTTGAAAGGTGGATAATAAGGGTTAATACATGAATTTACTGAAATACCTATAACTTTTTTATCTCTTTTACCCATTTGAGGACAAAATAATATTTTGTCTAAACTCTTGCTAATGAATATATAATATGTCCTCATGAGGAGGTATTATATATCCATCATTTTCTACACGTTAACCTGGGGCTCCATGTAAAGGAGTGTAAAGCCAACTTTCAAAGTAAACACTAGTAATTAAGAGTTAAATAGTCTAACTTCCCTTTACTCCAAACGTAAACGCAGCTTATTGGTTCCACCTAGTTGAACTAATAATAAATAGTAAATAGAAATGATTACCATACATTTACTTTGGACACAAAATAAGAATGCTTGTGAAAGATTGTAAGTGCATGCATGGTCTTTGTAGAGGTTAAAATCTTTTACCCGTCCCAGATTACGGCTAATGGAGAAATGATCGACTTTTGCTTATTTTGGACGATTTTTTCCTCTCCCTTAATGTCATATGTATTTGTCGTTTCCGATCTTCCTTTTCTTCTCTCTCACAATAATCGACCTTATAAATTATGAATAAAAATAAATAATTTTACTTTTTTTGACGAGTTTTCCTCATTCTTGATGTGACACATATTTTTCAATCTCGATCATCATTTTGCTCTCTCTAACATCAATCGGTTATATAAATTACGAGTAAAAATAATTAACTTTTACTTTTTTTTTGATGATTTCTCCCTCTCC
Source organism: Lippia alba (assembly GCA_037834125.1). Taxonomy (NCBI): domain Eukaryota; kingdom Viridiplantae; phylum Streptophyta; class Magnoliopsida; order Lamiales; family Verbenaceae; genus Lippia; species Lippia alba. The sequence continues at coordinate 2,896,812 of JBBMKE010000009.1, forward strand.
ATTTTAACATATATTTCTCAATTTCAATCATTTTTTTTTCTCTTTTTAACATTAACAAACCTTATAAATTACGAATAGAAATGATTAACTTTTACTTTTTTTTAATGATTTTTATCTCTCTTAATGTGACATACTTCTCAATCTCGATTGTTATTTTCTTTCTTTCTAATATACAAACCTCGTAAATTACGAATTTTTTGTTTGATCGAATTTTTTAGGTGTGAAGTTATTACTATCTATTCTGACAAACTTAAATACGAAACCTTTGGTTTAACTAGTATAGTTTTGAGTGGCTAAACTTGATCATTTTATGTATGTTTAGAAAAATCTTATGAAATAAAACTTTAGACTATTTTCACATTTGATAGGCTCCATGAGCTTGATCTCATAATATGTGAGTTGCTTAATTTATGTCTTACTATATTAAATTGATTGTAAGCTGTTTAATTACTCGTACTTTAAAAATTAAAGAAAAAGGGGTTATAACAATTAAATTTTCATAAATGATTTTCACAATGACGAACAATACACAGTTTTCTTAATTATTGCACGAGCGCGCCTCCATTTTTTGTGTATCTACATTAATATTTGACTTAATTTGTCTTACTATTTTCTTTTACTTCAGAATCTGACTTTATTTTTTTTGGTGGCGTTTGATGTTCACATCGTGTTCCTTTGAGTACATGTTTCAATTTCCAGGTTCTTTTTTGCAATCTGAAAGAAAAAATTAATATATATTTTAAACCAAAAATAAATAAATTAGTCAGAATTTGAACAATAAAAGAATTGATAAGTCTCTTACACTTAATCACACTCCTAATTCAACATTTTTATTTTTAACACATGCACAAGCGGGTTTCGAAGTCAAGATATATTTTGAAAAATAAATTCATTAACCACTTGAATTGATACACTCCTAGTTCAACATTTCGATGTGCAACTACAATATTTTACTTAGAACTTTAAAATGTATGGGGCATGATATTTGTTATTACGTCAATGAAATCTCTTTCACTTGTTATGATGATCGAGTTCATATTTACTTATATATTAGCTTCAAGTCTTCATGAAATCAATGTGAAAAATCCTTGTCATTATGAGGTAACTTCAAATTACCAAGATTTGGCCATGAAGCACGAGTTTTTAGATATTACAGGCGATATATAGAGACATACTTAAATTGATTAATTAAAATTTAAAGTTAATAAAAAGATATACTGTTTTAGTGTTTTTGCAAAGTCGCTGTTCAACTCACCCGACAAGCAAGTGTGAAATTGTTGACATTTGTAACTGTTTTGTTTATTTACTTTATAGAGAATCTGGATTTTTTTCTTTAGCTCAGGGGAAGAGATTATGACAAAGAAAATCTTGAAAAGCAAACAAAGACGAGAATTAGATCCAAATCCAAGTCGGTCATTGATCTCAGAATGCCTAGTGGAGTAGCCCTATGAGTCTTGAATGGAACTACCATCGGTATTAAGTTTGCACACCGACTCTCCAAAGGCCGCCTCGTTGAATATTCCACCATCCCAGATAGTGTCATAGTAGAACTGATAGTTCTAAACCCGATGAGCCCATATAATAACTACAGAAACGAGGGAATCGTGCCATCAAGTACTTAGATCAAGCTCGTCATAAATCGATTTGATATTTTCCCCATTACCAATTTTCAGTTTGATATTATGATCCACCAATTGTATGGAGGAATTCGGCTTAGAAGAATGCTTCAAGAGACATTTCTTCTTAACAATATTTTCATTTTGCAAGTTTCACCATCGCCAGCATGGCCACATTGGAGCCCCAAAGAAAATTCCACTTCATTACCCTAAACTGATCGTCAGTTCAACTATTTGCAGTTACAATTTATAGTTATATTTATATTGCTTTTCATGTATTTCAACTATTCCCACGTCCAACAGTAAGATACCCTATGTGCTTGATATTCTTAGCCAAACAATTCAAACATATTCCCAATTTTACCCAAAAAGGGAAAAAGGCAAAACAGAAAAGTATATTCTACCTTCAAAATCTGAGTACTGCAATGAAAAGCTTCAACAATTTCTAAAATATAAGAAGAATGCTTCATCTCAAGTTTAATTCTAGCGTACCAACAACAAAATGTACGTATTTGAAAATAATTGGCAATGCGTAAGTAACAAGTGAAGCACCAATTTTCACTATATCATCATGTTCTTCTAAAATTAGCTCTGTAAGGTTGAATGATCAATACCTTCTTCATTGCGCTATCTCCTCCAAATTAGCACCTGTATGAGATAAATAAACGTAGCAAATTGCCACAAAGCCTCATATTAAGACCATCAACACAGCCCAAGAAAGCAGTTTTTACAAACCTTGAAGGCCAAAGAGACTAAGTGGGTCAGAGGAGGGAGGAGGAGGAGAAGGAGGAGACTGAAGAAGTGGCTGCTCGGGTTTACCTTGGTCGGAAATGGGAGATTCATGTTCCTCATTTAGTGGTTCTTCAAGAGGCTCGAGCTTTAATGGTGTTTCTATTTCATCATGTGGGGGCGGCTCAAGTTGCTGATACTTGGGTTTATTTTTCTCCAGGAGAAGGTAAGTGGTGTAGTACAAAAATAATAGGATTCTACTTTGTGCTATCACAGTGTCTTTTATCTGACTGCCGCCAAATGAAAGCCGCTCGAGTGCCTGCAAAGGGAAAATTAAACAAAAAACCCCATGACCACATCAAAATTGAATTTACAAGGAGTTAATTACACCCGACCCCCTTTGTTATCGCTAATAAGCATAAAAAGTCTTGCCACAGAAAAGTTCTCACAACCCCTGTAAAATTTAAATTTATTCACACCCTTGTTCAAAGAAGAATGGAAGAATTTGAGAGCAAAATTGTGATATTTGCTAAAAAATGCATTTATTTTTGTGGTTAATGGATGGGAGATATATGGGTTTCTGCATATAAAATTTAATTTTACAAGTTCTTTTTATAGACTTTTTCTATCATAGGATTCTTTATGTACAAATTGAGTAGAAGTGTACAACACAGGGGGTTGAGTCCAGTAACCTCTCAAAATAGGCAAGACAATCTTAGATAGAATGATCATGCTTTTAACTCACCTGTTCACCGGACTGAATGTCGAACGAGGCACGATGATCAAATTCAAGGCCAGGAAATTCGTTGATGCAAAGCCCTTGAAATGCCCTGGAAGTAAAAGGCAAGTAAAATTAACCTCAAGCCAATTTGCAAAAAAAAAAAATAAACAAAATCATCAAGTGTGAAATAAAGTTACCATCTGATGAGCGAGACACGAGGAATCCAGCGAAAGATGATTGGTGTGTTCTCTGCATTGACATAGGAGCCCCCAAATACAATGAAAACTGTCATGAGTGATGGCCCTAAGGCCAAAGCAGCTTCAGTAGTAGGAACCATGGCCCCAACAGTTAGGCCCATCGCTGATGCGGTAAAGGACTCAGTTGTCACAATTCCACAAAACTTCCCAAATCTAGAAAGAGGAATTTCTTAGTCTCATAGAAAATCATAAATAACTAACCCGAATACTAACTCATGTTAGGGCAAAAGGCAGGTTTCCTGAGGACAGCTTCATTCTGGGTTTCTAATGCAAGATATCGATGAATATCAAGCACAATTTTATTTTATTTTTTCTCTTTCTTTCTTTCCTTTTCTTTTCTGAAATATTCTGAAAACCAAATATACCATATATAACCAAGGTCCGAGAGTTAACAATTTTACATTCAAACAGATGGACAACATATTGTATTATACTATTTACCATCGAACTGGTGTAGTACCCTACAGTTATCAATGCCAGAAACTCACCTCGACAGTTTTGGATGAAGACGGGTCATGGGGTACAAAATGGTACCAAAGAGCAAAGGGAAAGCTGCTCCGACAGGGATCTCAGCTAACAATTTTGAGAGTAAATATGGCCCCAGTGAATAAGAACCTTTGGCTCTATCTCTATCAACGATTGCACGTTCCTTAGGGAAAACACCAACTGTCTTCGTGAGTGCAGCCATTGCAGTGTTTATAGCAGTAAGCTGAATAAAACAGCCAAAAAGAAAAAGTTGAATGTAAAGTTCTATGCAGATACAGTTTCATTCAAGTGGATGAACATTCTACTATTGATTTTCAGAAAAAAGGCTGTGATATAATACACGAGAGAACTTGAAGAAAGCAAATTCAAAGTGTTGTTATTAAGCTAGGATCAAACCATACAGAAATGTACACTACCATGTGAAGCACGAGTTTCATTAATTTACAGTCAACAAGAAGATCTAACAACCAATCATTCCTAAGATGATCAGATGGAAAAGGAAGAATCAAGCAGGGTCTTAAAAGATAAAAATGGCATTTTAAAGAAATGATAGCCAAGGATTATGACAAATCAAAGTCATGGCAAAGTGGTGGCTTCAGCGCTCTAACAAACTATTAATAGTGGGTTTCTCAGAAGAAAAAAAAAGTATTGGGTAATTATAGCTCCATCAATAGATCACATCATTCAGACAAAAAACCGCAAAAGTAATATCCAATGACAATGGAAATGCAGAACTGGTGTAACCTTTTAAATTAAATCATGATATTAATAATTTGAGGAAAAAACAACTTACCCCCTACACTATGATCGTTTTTCAGCTTTTTATATGAACTTTCAAATGTTTGAGATTGCCCTCTCGGCCATTTAGGAGTTAACACGTGCCTCATTTCCAGCAAAAAACTAACAATTTCGAGCAAAGAATGAGCCACGTGTTAACACTTAATGGCCGAGATGGCAATCGAAAACTTTTACAAAGTAAATATCTCAATCTGAAATTTTTTAAAAAGCACAGACAATCTGAAACATTTGAAAGTTTAGATAAAAAGTTCAAAAATTTGTCATAGTAAGTTGTTTTCTCTTGTAATAATTTTTCAGGGTATGAGGCTTCCATGAGTACAAAGGAGAGATAGAGATCCAAACTTAGGTTCTCATGAAATTGATCTCTTCCTAGTCAGCAACACATCAATCAAAAAGACGGCTTTGACTTCAAACAAGTCAAGCAATCACTTACCTGAAGTAATCCCATTCTGTCTTGTATCGAGGTTTGTGATCGTCCCATTCTCCAGAAGACAGAACCAAATATGAGAGCTGAAGCAACAGACATCCTTGCTCTAACTTTATTTGTAGGGCCGTCACGAGATGCCTTTTTGTCGATTGACAGGTACAGATGAACCAGACAAAAAAAGAAACAAAAACTTCTTCAAATAAATTGGAAGTTCACCAAGAAATTATAAAACAAGCACCGTGCGCAAGAATGTAGAAATAGGATATGCTTTATCTCTCATGATCTCTGAATTTATGTTATTGGGTAAATGAACAAATGCATAACTACTGTTTAAAGTTTGTAACTTAACCACCAAGCCGCCATCCACCTTCAAATGAATGGCGTACGTTATCTACTGGTTTCCCTCACAGACACTTATTTCAACAGAATATGGTGCAGCTCCTCAAGTTGAAAGGAAACAACCATAATCTTTTGATGAACAGTCAAATTACCAAGTAGAAAGACTATCATGTTTACCTGCATCCATGCACGTCTAAGGAGTAACCGGAATTGCCTCCACCAACCACCCTTTTTCTTGGTAATAGTTTTTTTCTCTAAGTTCGTGGTGTTCTTAGGATCTACTGTGGTCAGTGAAGTTGCATATAAAGTTGATGACAACTGCTCTGCAAAAGAATCAATCAAACCATCTATTCTTTTCTGAGAAGCATCGACACTCTCAGCAGAACTATAGTCTACTGAAATGAGATCAGCCAAAAACTCTGCAGGATTCACATGGTCAGGGCATACATACCTGTCATTTATTAACAAAGTTAACAATAACTCAGCTAGAAGAGAGAACTATTAAAGAGAATCAGATAACAAACCCGAATTTTGAGAAATAGGCCAGTGATTCGTCACCAGCTGGACCAGCATAAACAAGTGAACCTTCTGTGAGCAACACAATGTCGTCAAATTTTGAATAGACAGATCCTCTAGGCTGGTGTATAGAGCAGATGACAGTATGTCCGTCCTCTGCAAGTTGTCTTAGTGTTTCCATCACTTTCTCAGCCTGGAAGGCATCAAGTCCTGAAAGCATCATTCACATAATTAACACCATAGTTGGTTTGCATTAAGCATGGATTAAGAGACGGAATGGAGCAAGAGCTAAGTTTAGCAGGGAAAGAAAAGAGGAAGATTTTCAGTCAAATCCCCTCATGAAGGCCCGAGTTACTTATTAGTGTCGGTCAAATCCCCTCATGAAGGCCCCACGTTATTTATTAGTGTTAGTCCTAGCGTATCTTACATGCACTGCACTTGTGCTAATCCAATCTCTGATAATATCTATACATGGTAACAATACTTTAATAATGTGATTTTGATTGCATGGTACTACAAATGCATAACATAATCCAAGTTAGTTTTACTTACGAGCACTGCACTTGTGCAAATCCAATCTCTGATAATATCTATACATGGTAACAATACTTTAATAATGCGATTTTGATTGCACGGCACTACAAATGCATAACATAATCCAAGTTTTTTTACCTATTTGAGTGAATGTTTATTCCAAATTCAAACAGTATTTACAGTGTCTTTTGAGGAAATACTGTTTTAGATTTAATCCTTAGATTCAACTTGGATAAACTGGAAGTAACTATGGAAACAACCAAAGTGCCTAGTTACCAAGAAAACTCTGGAAGCAGAAATAACCATGCCTGTTGTAGGTTCATCAGCAAAGATGACAGATGGACTAGCAATTAGCTCACAAGCCAGTGACAATCTTTTCTTTTCACCACCACTGATCCCACGAACTTTCGCATCCCCAACACGTGAATCAGCACAACTGACCTTTTGACAAATAGCAAATAAATGCATAAAATGAAACGGCACTTATCTTGTAATTCTGTCAAAATTTTAAGCTATAAGCCATCATTGTAATTAATTTTGTAAAATGGTCTGATTGATGCGTATGTACTCATGCTGTCAATCTTAAGATATATCAATAAGGCAGCTGTAGACATTTTAACCAAATTAAACTGAAGAAAGATTATTCAGCTAGATTCAATCAATGACTATAATGTTCAGTGTCTTGCATTACTATTATTTTTTAAAATTCATAAATAGTGGACATGTGAGCAAAATAAGCACACCTACCAGGCCAAGTTTGAACAGGAGGTCATTTACATATTCATCTCTCTCCTCCACCGAAGATATATCCTGCAGCTGGAGTTCAGCAGCAAGAGAGAGTGTTTCTCGAACAGTCAATTGTGAGAAAAAAAGATCCTCCTGCCTAACGAACGCAAGCCTGCAATGACATACAACCCATTTATTAAAAAAGATCCCAGGCAGTAAACACTCCAAGTAGCTGATATATGCAGTAGACATACTTGTAAGCTTTATTTGAGAATGGCCGACCATTGACTTCCAAAAGGCCAGACAAGTGTAACCTGGGTGATGCTGTTATCTGACCAGCCAAAACATTGAGCAATGTAGTTTTACCTGATCCTGATGGACCCATTAGTGCAAGTAATCTACCAGGTTTTGCCTCTCCACTAACATTTTTCAGCAAAAAACGAACCTAAAAAGTAAGAAATGGAGTGTATTAGTTAACTCAATATGCATACTCATCTAAGGATAGTGCTTACCAAGAACTGACCCCAATATAAATACGCATGACTATGACTCATAAAAGAGTTTCCCCAACCAAACCAACTATCTTTTCCATTGAAGCAAGTGCCTAGATAAAGAGCGTTTCTGAAATCTGAAAACTAACTATTACATTACATGATTTTTGATAGAACCAGATAATCTCTCATGTGAAATGACAATTTTGCGCATATGCCAACCTATAACCAATCCGATTCTCGCAATTTCAAATTTCAACAATAAATTAGTACCTAGCAACAAATTACTTCAAACTCCTCCACTGCTTATTCATACACCAAAATCATTTCTAAATTTCAAAGATTGCATCCATTTCCTCAAACAGTCGAGGGTATTTAAACTATTCCAAATACTTTCTACCAATATATCACTACTATTCCAAATACTTTCTACCAATATATCACTTCCAATTCCCCAAGCCAGCAGTTCTCTTACTCCCAAATCACTTGCTACATAACAAAAACCTCAGCATGCATAATAATTAATCCCAAACTCAAGGAAACACCGACAAAATAAGCATATGCAATCATATAGTCGAAAAACTAGCGGAAACAAACATTAAATGCAGAATCTGAGTGTAGGAATTTACCGATTTGGACGATTTATCCGAAAGCGAGCAATTAATGTTGGTCCATTTGATAGTGACCGGCGCAACTTTCCCCTTCGCCGGAACATCGGCAGCTTCTTCCTCATCCTCTGGCAGGGTTTCCGGCAGCAACTCCGGGCCGGGGGCGGAGAAGAGGCGGAGCAGCAAGGCCGCAGCCACCGCCGCCAGTAGCTGCCCTACTCCTCCTCCGCCTCCTACTTTCCGGCCAAAATTCAACATCTCTCTATCTCCTTCAACAGTCTACACCTTTGGCTCAGTTCACCATTTCTCAGCTGCTAGTGAAGGAGTTTAATTTGCATGGTACTCTGGATGAAATACGACACCGTTTCGCTCAGGGAATCACGGTACGACGTAGTATTGGTGAGGTGGTTTTGAAAAATGATGGATTGAAATTTTACGCTGTTTGATCGACACGTGTCTCAAATCAGGATAAGATTTTCTTTTTTCATTTTCTTTTAATATTAGTCGGATCTGGTACAAATTTTGGATTTTCATCCTGCGGGTCGGGTCACCCGACTTCTGTACAGTCTTTATTACAAAAGAAAATTAAAATTTTGAATTTTGGGCATTCGAACTTTAGCTGATTTTTTCATTTGCAAAATAAATTATTTCAATTTGTAAACCCTAAATGTTTGTATGTATAACATAGAACAAACTAAATTTATTTTTTAATATTTTTCACAAGAAATAAAACACATGACATATCTATCATGCATACAAGTTAGGCTGCGATTACTTTGAAAGTTGATAAAAAGAGGGTTAAATGTTACCCCTAGTTTAAGGAACATACTATTTATCTATCTCATCCTTTATGCCTTTTTACTTTGAGGTTTCGTGCTAACTTTTTTTGGGAGCCTTTTTACTTTGAAAGTTGGGAAAACAGTGGTTAATGTATGTTTTACCGAAATGCCCATAACTTTTCCATATCTTTTCCCTCAAATTTGCAGCCCTAAAAGCTCGATTGCTGCTTTGCTGATATCGCCTCTCCGTCTATAAAATTGCTGCACTTTCTTCTACGAAACAATTCACGCATCCCCCAGGTATGATGATCAACTATCTTAAGATCTCAAGTTCCTATCTTGATGAATGAATTCTTTTGATTTTTTTGTAATCTCAGTATTTATTGTAAGCATTAGCAAAGCCTGCTGGAGGAACAACTTCCAGCTTGTGCAGGTATATTCCGTTTGTGAATTGCCCTCGGGCTCCGTAATTCTGCTACTTTGTGTCCTTTTTCCATCATTGTTGTGTATGCTTTGGGAATCACGATAGGTTGTTAGCTGCGTTTAGTTCTGCACAAACGCATGTATTGTTGTTGCTTGATTAATTGTGCGCGGCCTATTGTTTAATGTTGCGTCTTGGATTACTGAGTCTTTCTTATTAAATGCGAAGTTTCCTTGTACCTTGCGAATGTGGGTGTGGACCTAAGGAATTTTTTAAGGCCGGAGTCTTTGCACGTAATCCTGGCCGCTGCTACTACCGTTGTCCGATGAAAATTAAATCTTGCAGCTTTATTTGGGCCAACGAATTGTTGTCACCTAAGCATTCAAAGTTTCATCACTTAATTCTCCCTTGTCAAGATAGCTTCAATCACATATATAGCAATACGCCAAGTCCTGATATGAGTGATCTCTCATACCAAAATGTGGGGATATATTCGGAACAAGCATCCTCCTCTTCCAACACTGCAACAGAACTGATTCTCGTAGGCGTACGAGCAAGCAAGTCTAAAGTTGTTGCCTTTTTTACTGTTGTTATGGTTTCCTTTCTAATGAATCCTACGGAACATGGTTTTTGATATAAGAACTTTGTAAATTATGTTTCATCTGAATTTTATTGGAGGTTTTCAATTACCATATTGTACTATACTCTTGCTCATTCTCTGGAAAAGATTGACTTGCAAACTAACAAAATACATGCCACCCCGTGAGGGGATGCAGGCTTACATAGCCAAGTACATTCTACATAACAGGGGCAAAGCCCTTAACCATAAAAATTCTGATTGAAAACAGCATAAGAAAACTTCAAATGAAACAGAGCATGAAAATGGAATTGTTGCACACGGGACAGTGGGACTTAACAAAGCTACGTACATAGGAACTAGAAGTGCAGGGCACGTTTGGCACGTCCTCCATTGGAATCGCTTGTGCTAACTATGTTAGTACGGTTCAGCTTAGGGGAAATGGTTATCACCTCACTTGCAGGAAAGAACTCAACGGCGTCGCCTTTCGTTGAGCTCATGCAGTCCGCTGGAAGATCCTCAAAAATCAACCCACGTTTCTTAAGCTCACGACGAGTCTTCTATTCAAAGGCTTGTTTCTCCCCATCCACTACATGTCAATCAGTTTCAAGAAAAAAGTCATAAGTGGAGAGCTAGTTATTCCGATATAACTTAAAAACACAGCACAAGTAGGACTGGGGAGTAAATGAGTGTTTACATAGGTCGGCAATGATTTCATCGATTGTAGGTAGACGTGTTCCATTCAAACGTATTAGTTCGAAAGCCCTGGGGGGTTTTTTAGGTAAGCCCGCTATGAAACTTGGCAGTCTCGCCTCATCGTCATCGCCAAAGATAGCACATAGCTCCGGCCACATGCGTTTCATTCCAACTTTGTGATATGCTTCTGCTAGCTCGTATATCTGTGCAAATGAAACAACAAATATATTAAACTACGTATTATGCCTAGTAAATTAGCTAGAACAGACTCCATCTTACATCACAAAGTTCAATCCACATCCATATCGAGCAAACTACGTTATACATGGATGCATTGTACGTAACAACATCATGCTCGATAATACCCTTCCACGTATGATACCGAAGGTTAGCTAGCTTAAATCGACGATCGATATCATCCTTACTCAGAACATGATTAGTGTAAAAATACATGTTCTCAAGCACATAATCCAATATGTCCTTATCTCCAAATGTGATGCTTCGCTTTGCTTAGACAGTCGGCCTATTCAATTGCAGTAAAAAGCGCTCGTCCAGATACTCTGACCATATGTGATCAAAGAAAGTGTCATTCTCCGTGATGAAACCACCCATTCTCTCTAGAATGCGATATATATTAGCTGTTTCCAAAATGTTTTATGTGTTGGGGGAGCATGAAAGCATGGAAAAATGACAATCAATATATAGACGAGCTGGAACATAAGAAACTCATTGGAACATAAAATTTGGAGAAAAATACATTTTTGGTCCCATACGATTTGGTGTTTTGCAATTTTGGTCCCATACT
>JBBMKE010000009.1:2954019-2969532 GCA_037834125.1 Lippia alba
TTTTTCTGGGTAGAAAAAAATGGTTTCATTTATGGATTAATTAAATAGTTTGCTACGCATAATTTCCACAAGATATATATGTATATGGACAGTGGACATGGTCAACACTCAACACATAAATCCGCTTTATGCAGCATTTCCATCACATTTTTTTGGTCAGTAAGTTACGCTAAGCTTTTTGATTCACTTTTCTATACCATTTTGGAATAGCTTTTTTGAAATGTCTTTTGGAAGTTTAGTTGCGAAATTTGTCTTAAATTAGGCATATTTGTATAGGAACTCCGCTTAGTTTCAGAAATTACATTTTCAAGTACATACGTCATGATTACTATGCATTAATGGAATGAGGCAGGAAATAAATCAACTTTATAATGAAATGAACAAAAAAATGAAATGAATTTATAATGAACTTAGCATGAAAAAACAATTCTAATATGACCTTAGAGAAGGTCAATGGAATATTGTAAAGAATACCCGCAAAGTACTTGGGAAAAAATGAGGACGTGCCTTCATTTACAGAGACCACCAAGATCTCGTCATTAAAAATATTATGATGCAAGTTTTATGTCAAATATGGAAAATTACAAATCTATATTGGGATATATTTTTTGTCTGAATGGCAAAATATTGAGTTGGAAAGAGTTCTAAAGAAGAAGCACTGCAGATTTGACCAGAAAGATTGAATACTTAGCCGCAAACGATGCCACTAAGTATAAGAAACTTCATATGACAGTTGGATGTAGTTTCTAGCATATAATAGCTCTATTGTCATATATATTATATGATTGAATGAGGTGGTTGTTCAAATAAGATAATCAAGTCTTCGCCAAAAGACCAAAATCATTATTACAAATTATGTGATAAAACAAGGAAAATAGTTTCCGAAGTGAAAATGTTCTAACATTTTCATTTATTCAAAACATTCGCTTATATAGATTCATTCATACTCTATGCATTTGATCATGTTCGGTGGATCAATGAAGGTTCAAATTAGCTAGTTCTTTATCCATTAGATGATAATGTTATATTTATTCGATACATTGTCATTGTTGATGTGACCGTTTATTTTTTGATGTGACGTTCAAAATCAATGAAAAATATATTTTACTTTTAATCATAAATTGAGGAATAAAGGAAAGTAAATTCCTCCCAAACTAAGGAAATTATTTTTGAAAGAAGGGAAGAGTATGTTCCACTTACGAGACTTCAACATATAACATTTAGGTACACGAAAAATCAGATATGTAATTTTGACCCCAAAAAGTTATTAGATATATATGAAATGTCCTAATCGCTTTGCTCGAAAACCCTAAATTATAGCTAAAAGGCACTATATACTTTTATGCCATGAATAAGAATTGGTTTCTTGACTTTTCATCTACATATCAGATCATATGATTATTTTACCTATGCTATGGAAACAAAGTGACACACTGACATTAGGGTTTCACAGGAATATGAGTAATTTGTGATGAGTGTTTATTAATTTGAAATACAATTAAAAGAGAAAATCGACTATATACAATTGGTGCAAATAAAAATATATCAAAAATTTTCATGTTACTTCTATTTAGAAAAATCCATCCACAAATTATACAATAGCTCTTCGTATCAATACTTTAAAAAACGAGATAACTGATCAGAAAAATTAAAGATACTCCCTATATTATAATAATTATATTTAAAATAAACTCAGCTTTTTGAGGGGGAAAAAATCGGCCTTAGCGTTAAACCAATGAGATTAATTGTTGCGGTATACTATATGATATATTAGGATAAACCAAGACTGAAAAACCACTTTACAACAAATACTCGTTAGTTAGATGTTTTAAGAACTTCAAGTACTTTTCTTTTAAAAAAGAAGCTAAGAATAAATTAATTCCCATAAGGTGGTTCCACATAAGATTGTGTTGGATTACAAGATGGTGGTTTGTGCAGCTTTATTTATTTTAATCATAATTTATTAAGAAAAAAATTAATTTATTTTTTGGTACTTTATGAATTGCTTTTGGTCTGTAGAAAGAAGAGACATCCCTGTGAAGATATGCGTACCGAAAGATGGGTCGTATGTTTTTTCAATATTTGTGTCCCTAAAGTCCAAACTTTATGTTGTTGGCATTTTCCTTGATTAACAATATATTATACTATAAACCTTCCATAAAACCTAATGTTTTGTATGATATGTATTGTCATTTCCTATTTAGAGGCACGTTGAACTATTGCAATTGTTTTTGTTTCTTGCAAACGTTGTGTCACACCATGCCATAAGATCGTAGAGTATTAGCGTATCCCATGCCTAATGTTTCTTTTCTTTTTCCATCACACCTATCATCTATATGAGCCTCTTCATGGTTCGGTTGAGTCGAAATTTTATTTAAGAAAAAATATGTAATAAGTTAATGATTTTAAAATCATAGAGAGACATATACTATTGTAATTCTTAGAAAAAGTTTCAAGTTTATAGAAAATTACTCATGTGTTGTGTTTATTCTGTTTATGAAGCAGTTGAAATCATCAACGTATAATTAATTTATTATTGATGAGTAATTTTTAGAGACAAGAAGACAAAGTATTTGATTAGATAAATAAGTATAGTGTCGAATTATTAAGTTCATGTATCTGTTATAATATATATTATTATTGAATACTTTAAATATGGACTTGGGATTCCAAAAGCCTCTTTAATTTATTTGATTGATGCTTCTTAAACTTGGACTCGAGGGGCCAAGCAAACCACTAATCTCTTCAATGCATGTTCCCAGAAAGCACAACCCAAAATATTGATAGAACATACCCCTGCCGTTAATTTGTTTTCTTTTGTGAAAAGAATACAAAAGAGAAAAGAAATCCAATCGAAGAGATGATAATTTTTGTGCAGACATCTCAGTAATTAGAATCGGTCATCAATTTTCATATCGGATAAAATGAATTGATTCCCTTTATATTGTGATCGATTTATTTGAAATTGATTTTAAAATAGTTTTTTGGAGTTTGCTTTGTTAAAAAAAAATTGGTTTCTGTTGTCTTTGCCTTTTCCTTTCTTTCATTTCAAGCCCATAGAAAAGGAAATAGTTTGCATACTTTATAGGAGAAAAAGTATTTCTTTGCAGAGTTCTATGGTACAAACCTTTTATCATTTTTTTTTGGTAAGAACAAACCTTTTATCATTTGATTGTTGAATGATGCATTATCTTAAGGGTTAGTCCACTTGGAGATGAGTCTTTTGTTGTACTCCATTGGTTCTTTGGCATTAAGCACTTTTGCAATAAAAATTGTGGTATCAGAGAGTATTCTAAGCCATCATTTAACCTTTTGAAGAGATCAATGATAGAAATTGAAAGGAGTATTGAGTGGCTCTCAATTCTCATACTCTTATTTCAATTAGATGATCCAAAATAATAAAATACTCAGTTTATAAATATCCTCTACATACATCCTCAAAATTATACTTATCTCCCAGATATGTTTGTATAATTACACAATACCAATTAAAATATCAAAAATACTTAATTATCCAGATAAGAACGGCTAAAAATCCACTTACTCTTTGTTAGTACATGAAACAAATATTCCCTCTAATTTAGTATAGTTAAGTTTCGCATCATCTAGATTTTAAAGGTTTTTTTCACTAGGAGTTCGAGTTGGGTCAGATTAATATATAAAAGGACTCGATCAATGGTAAATTTGTATTTAAAGATTTGCTCACAAAATATTTAATTAAATTAATATAATGTGGAAATAATAATAACTCGACTGACAGCAATTTGACAGTGCGGTGATAAAGAAGGGCTGGAAACTTACCTACAATATTACAAGTGTAACACTCACTTTCTAATGTCAATAAAATTTGGTCTACTTCTCGATGGTCACAAACCGCCGCAGGTCAGCACAATTCATGTGAAATATTTACCTAACTTTCAAAATTGTACCCTCTCAATTTCAATAATTCAAAAAATAATGTGACAAATAGGTAGTTTTGTAGTTGAACCCACGAGATGATTTAATGCAATTTGGTAAAACAACCGATTTTACATTAATATCTGTTACAAGATCAAATGCTCTGACATGTAATAAAAAGGCACCAAAGATTTTACCTGTCGATTCATTTGAGTTATTTCTCCAACCCATCTTGTTAGTGGTTACAGTTACACATAAATTATGGAAGGTTCTATTTTAAAATTTTACTTTACTTAAGTAAGTAAGAGGATATTCCTGGGCTTAAACAATTGCAAATTATCATATTATAAAATTATTTATTAAACGGACATTCACACATATATATAGGAGGGTTACGGGATTCTCCCTACTTGTATTTTCTCAGTTGGACACTTTACAGACTAATTGCAATTTTACTATCTAAGTCCATGAGTATACTTTCAATTCATACTCTGTTTCTTTAAGCACCTAGTGTGGTTTCTCGTTCGATTTTTCCCAATCATTACTGGCATGACGTAATGGAGGATTTCACGTATGCTTTACAGATCTCCTCTCTCTTGTTTTTTAAGATTTCATCCAATTTAAGGTTCATCTACAAATATTGACCATATTGAAATTTTGGTAAGCATCGCATGTATTTAGGGCTGTGAATAGATTGGATTCAAACCGGATCAAGAAATTCAAATGCCATAAAAATATTTGGCAACCGGATCCTAATCCTATAAAAGAACCATACATGATTTAAAATATTTTGGCAACCGGATCCTAATCCTATAAAAGAACCATATGTGATTTGATCGGATTAGATCCGTTAAAATATTCGACTCAATTAATAATAAAATATAAATTTTTTTAAAAAATAAATGTAAATATATAATATTTGACAAATAATTATTATTTAATGGTTTTTTTTGGTCAAGGTCTTTAATGTTTTTGTTTGTGTTTTCTAAAAATAGCTTAAAGTAAAATCATTAATAAAGAGAAACATATTTTTTTAGAATAAACAATTAAAAATTTTGTTATTGTTTGCAGTGATACATAATTATTCTATCTAATATTCTTTATTAATAAAATAATTAATTTAATTAAATATTATATAAAGTCGAATTCGGATTTTTAACGAAATGAATTTTTTAATTTCATAATCTCTCCATTTATTTTAAGTAATCAATATTTATAATCGAATATATTTCAATCAACATTTTTATCGGATGAATATACCAAAATTTGAATTGAATTTAGATCGAATTCGGATTAAAATCCAAACAATTGACAGCCCCTACATCAGAATTCACATGTATTGATGAGTTTGTTGAGAAGTAAGGCCGAAAGCCTACTCCAAGCCCATTTAGTATTCCACAATCCTTTTTGTGGGCCTCATTCAGGAGGGATAAAATACAGATGTCAGATGCCAACATCACCCAAGGCCCAAGACGGTCTCTGTGTTCTGAATTTTGCAAGAGGTCTTCTTTTTAAAGAAAAGTTAAATTATAGGTAAAGTATGAAAAATTAGAGTAGCAAAATGTGAGAGGTAAAAATGGAATAATAAAAATGGAGTGTTTTACATTTGTTGTATAATTTGTCAAAAATTTAACAAATCAAATTCTAAGTGTAATATATCTGCTAATTATATGAGTGTTATATTGTCTAAATTAGAATTCTAAATTTAATTTATATATATATTTATATTTATATATATATATATATATATTAAAATAAATACTAAATAAATTATAAAAAGAGTTCTTATTTTAAATTATATTAGATTTATAAGAACTCCAGATAAAGTGTACTTATTAAAAAATTCAAATTTCTTTTTTGAAAATACATGCAAAATTACAAATTTGTTCATGTAAGTTTGTAACTTTGGCAATTTAGTTATTTCCGTTTTAAAATTTGAAATTAAGTCTTGTAAGTTTATAACTTTAGCAATTTTGGTCCAGTTCGTTTTCGAAATTTACAGTTAAATACTATAAGTTCTAAAATTTTGCAATTTATGTTCTATTTTTGCAGGAAAATTTATTAGTTGCTGAAATTGGTCATGTGGCTCATTTCTTTGCTGATTTGGTGGAATGACATGATGAAAATATCTGACTTATATAAAAACATGATTATACATGTGGTACAACTAATAAAATAAAATTTAAATAAAAAATATATAATATTTGTATAAAAATGTCGTGTCGTCCACCGGAGCCTATCAGAAGGTAACTCGCCCAACAACTGACTTTTTTTCAATATAAAAGAATAGTTAAACCAACCAAACTAGTTGGTTAATCTTAGAGATTTTATCGGCCGGTAAATCGAAGACGAACGACCACAGTCCCGTGAAAATCTCGACATACTTGTGGCAGTTCAGGAAAAGTGAGATCTTTCGATTGTGCATGAGAGCAACTCAATCAAAGAAGAGTTAGGTTCGATTTGAATTAAAGGCATGATCCGCAGCGCCTGAATTCAGACATAAATTGCAAAATTTTAGAATTTAAAGAATTTAATTGCAAATTTCAAAATGATCAGGATCAAAATTACTAAAATTACAAATTTATTAGATTTAATTATAAATTTTGAAACCGACATAATAAAATTACCATATTGAAAACGTACAGGACAAAATTTGCATTTTTGTCTAATATACATGAATAATATTGTTGATGGGGGTGATCGTAATGCTGAACCAAAATATTAAAACATGCGCAGCCAAACTACACTACATATTTCATTTTCTAGATCACTTATTCAAACGAACTTCTTTTTTGACTCTGAGGAATGGACTATCACATATTAGGTATGAACTAATATGATTAGAGCGATACGATTATTTTTCAAAATTTATATCATAAAAGAGTGTGGAAACAAACACACATTAAATTAAATACACTATTCACTATATTCTTTCCCCACTTTTAACCTTGTTAATCAATTCATTAATTAAAATATGTCAAAAGATTGACTTTTATCTCAGCACAAATATCATTTTTCATGATTTCATCGTTATTCTCAAGTTGTGAAAAACTCACATAAAATCACTTTTCAACCGCAAACAAACTCCGGCTAATGTAAACACTAGAAAACAGTAAAAAACCGCTGCCAGCGCTGCGATTAATTCCCATTCAAACTTTGACGACAAACGTCGATTTTCCAGTTGCGGAAGTGTTCCTCCATCCCTAGCATTTAAAATCGCTTCAATTATTATTAGCCAAAAAATAATAATAATACCACAAGTCTGAAACAGATAGAACACTCTACAAGACTAAGACGCCCACTGTGAACAAGAAATTTATTAAACTAGAAAAACACAAAATATTCAAACCCAAATAGTCAAAATCTCCACTTTGTCCGCCATCGGTATGTTTTAATTCCAACCCATGTCTCCAAATTCAAAGTCTGTGCTCAAAACACACAATATTTTACTTCAAAGTTCAAACCATAAGTAGTTTTCCTCTTTTCCGGCGTCTAACTCCACATTTATATATCGACCAACAACAAATGGGCATAAAATATCTCCATTCTTTTCCCCAGTTTTGGAACCATAAACACATTTCCTCAAAAGTTCCCAAAAAAAGATGTTGCAGAAGGAGACAATATTTCTGGTAACTGCAAAGAGGGTTGCTTTGATGTTGCTGGTTTTGTGCATAACAATGGCGGGAAGAGGAGAGTGTAGAAGAATGTTGAATATCAAAGGTATGGGGAGGTTGTTGGGAAACAGGCTACCGAGAGGGCTGGTGCCGCCGTCGGGGCCGTCGGTGTGCCATAACAGATTGAATCCTTTCAGCTTCAGGGACAGCAAGTTCTATAATTACCCGGGAAATGATGTAATTTGTCCTTGAATTTTTTTTTATTTTTGATTTATTTTCTAATTTGGACTTGATTTTTTTTTTTTTTCTCGTTAAATAGGACTTTGACACCATGGAATGTACATTTTAGGGTTCATACAATGGATATGATGATGGTGAGAATAGTAGGTGTATTTTGTTGGTGGATATTTGATGAAAATTTAGGTATCCTTTTATTTTTGATAATAAAGAATGATTGAATTACACTAGCACTTAGGAAATAAAGTGCGAATATGAGTTAAATGTATTTTTTAAGCTATGGTTTCGAACATAGGACGGAGTGTATAATTTATGTTTTTTCTAAGATTTCGATAAGTATGTAGAGTTCAGTCTTTGTTTTGAATTAGGGACCAAATTCATAGTAATAAGTGAGTTGGATTTTGCAAAATATGTAATGCTTTACCAAAATCCGAACCTCTTTCGATCAGTCAAGACTTAGGCACATGTTATTAATTCAACAATCCTTGATTGAGTTGTGTTCAAGATAAATTGCTTTTTTCGATTTAATCAAATGACACAATTATTAGTCCACCACTTGGTAGCAATCTCAGTTAATAATCTATTTATAATCCAATATGAACTATATGCTCAAAATGTCCCTTTAGAAAACATGACAAAAAATAAAAAACGATAACAAATAAAGGGGAAGTTATAGAAAGACGAATCATCCTAAATATCGACCAAAATGTGAATTTGTGGGGGTGACTATTGTGAGTTCTTAATTAGGTGGTTTTGTCTTTTGATGATGTACTTTTAAACTTCTTGATTTGATGTCAGTCGAAGTTACTTCAAGTAGTTAAATTATTCAATTAGTTCGACTTTTTTTTTTTTTTTTATCATTTGGGGTGTGAGTTTTTAAATTGACGATATATATTGATTCACATCAAAATTGCTACAACACTAAATTTGTAAATGGGCTTCGAGTTATCCGAACAAAAAATATAAATCTATCGAAAAAGAGGGAAGACCTACAAAACCAGGATTAACACTCGAATTAAATTAATAAGTATTCAGTAAAGATAGATAATATAATGTAAATAAAGTATTGGTGAATAATGTAAATGAATAAGAAGAAAAGTAAGAGAGAAATGAGTGAGAGTAGAGTTGTGTGTTGTTGATAGTTGATGAGAGCAAATAGCAGAGATCTTGATAGTATGAGAGCTTATGAGTCTAAGATAGCAAAAATGCAATTAATCCTTCAAAAAATTGTCTTCTCTCATTTTATAGCCAAGTCCCGCGCCAACTAGCAGTTAGGCAAGTAATAAGTGATTCCTACTTTTCAATTAAGGTTTGCTGGAGTTGAGAGAAAAGTGAGGAAAATTATCCCACTATTTCAATTTGAATTTCCACTTCTTCCTTAGGGCTCTCAACTTTTTGTATGTGTTTTGGCCAAATAAAACCTCAATAAACTCTTTTGAACTTATGTAGAACCAATTTGATTTAATCGGACCCGACTGCTTTTCCAGTGACCTGAGCGCTTCAGCTGTTGCGTACCTTCCGGCTGGAAGGTAAATATCCCCTCTCTACTAGCTATCCAGTATTGGTTAAGCCTTTCTGAATTGGAATTTTCTTTTTAAATTGATGATATATACTATGGTTGTCAATGGATTGGATATTAATCCGAATCCGATCCAAATGTTAGTATATTTGTCCGATAAAAATGTCCGATGGATCATATTCGATTACAAATATTCAATATCTGAAATAAATGGAGCGAATCTGGAATTAAGAAATCCGATCTGTTAAGAATCCGAATTCCGCTTATATATATAATAATTAATTAAAATAAATTATTTAGCTAGTAGTACATAATATTAAATAAAATAACTAAAATAAAAATTTTCACATATTTATCTCTCAAAAAAACAATAAAATTTGAATATTTTACTCGAAAAGTATATATTTTCCTTTATTAATAAGTTTAAATTAACTTATTTTAAACAAATATAAATAAAGCCATCAAATAATTCATTAAATAACAATTATTTATTAATATTATGTAATTATATATATTTTTTATATTAAATTTGTTATATAAAAAAATAAATTTTATAGTTAATCGGGTCGGCTCTTTTATCAGATATAATCCGACCCGATTATGCATGAATTTAAAATAAATGAATCGAATTTTGTAGTCAAGTCTGAGTACTGTTTTTTAATAATTATATATGTGCATATGTCATTGGGCCTTAGAAATGGACCTTTCATCAATATATTATCACTCTTTATCATCTATGTCTACATTCGATGGCCCAATCAAATCCTAAATCCAAAAAGCATAAAAATAAAACTCAAAGTTGCTACGAATTTTGTCCATCTTTTAAAAATAAAAGCGTCAAAATTTAATTGTCAAGAAAAACTGCGTTATAAATTGTTAATTAATTATAAAAAGAGACAAGGGTAAACTTGCCAATCATTTTCTAGAACATAAAATGTTGGAAATATAATATCTTGAAGTTTTTATCAAATTTAAAATTGTACTTGAGCTTACTTTGAATATTGTTCAAGAATGTTTGTTTAATTATTCGCTCCCAATTTCATTTATTTTCTTTTGTTTACTTAATTAAGTTTTAACTAAATAAAAAATTCAGCTTAGGATCAAAAAAAATCTAACCACTTTTTATTGGCTAATATATTTAGAGTATGAATTTAACTTTCCACTCCCAACTACTCACGAAGATTCAAATTCCTAGTTTCCCTTACCTAACCTAAATAAAAGAAAAAAGAAATTAATTATTGCATATATTTATATGATAATAAAGAAGGAGACAAAAGATTCATGAAGATGGATCCACAACCAACAGTTTCAGTGCCTTAAAGGTGTAATATGCTAATACAATGGAGGGGGGGTAGGAGGGTTGGTGGCTTGTTAATTTGAGGAGGTAGTTTGCCTTGCCTTCATCATGCAATCATATCTCCATAATATTTCTATTGTTAATTGTCGCAAATTATAGTATTTCTTGACCTCCACTTTTAACGGTTGAAATTTTGATCAAAGTATTCAAACATATCTAGTGAAGATTTTAGTAACTCGTATAACATTGGAAATTTTGGTTAGGATAATAACATATAATGTAAGGATACAAACACATCGATATAGACACGACACGATATTAAAGACGACATGAATCTTTTTTTTTTTTAATTGCTCAGGTGAGTCGTGTCGGATACGATATCCAACACAAATATCGACACAACTCAACACAATAAAATAATATTTTTAAAATTATTTGTACATCATAGATAATAATAGGCACCTCAAATGATCATTGTATACATTTTTTTTCATACACTTTGTAATTGTAATTAAATAGTACATTATTTTTGTAACGTGTGTCGCTCCCTCTAACAAATTCCGTAGTCTTTTTTTTTTTCCCCGAGTAAAAGGGAGCCATGCACTTTTTACGTGTATCGGGACATCCCCTAATCTTGGTAATGTGTGGCATTAAATTCTCCAACTTTAACCTTGTTACTACACCCGTAATTTTTTTAATATTTGCCCATCACACACCCTCATGTATTTTAGTGTTTTGATAAAAATACTGAGCGAAAAGGACATGTGAGAAGTGCATGACATTTTTGAATGAAAAAATATGGGAAAAATAACTTTTTACAACTTGAATTATGGACCTATGGCTGTTTTTAGATTTATGGACCTGAACTTTGAAGTTTCTTAATTCGCAACTCCAACTGCTATTTTTTTTACAAAGTGAACCATAACTAATTTCACTTATTGCTTGACGGGTGGATGAAATTCCAATCTTTTACATCGTAATTTAGATTACAAAGTAAAATGAATAACATAATTAAAGTGAGTAAAATTTTTTCCTCCAAAATATACATAGCAAATTTTTAGTGACACATACCACAAAGATTATGTATTTAATTACAATATCAATTTGCAAAGATTAACAGAGTATGTATTCACCAAGGCGAGCAGTTGACTTAGTGGTAAGCTTCTGCACCTATGAACCAATAGGTCACGGGTTCGAGTCTTATCAAGAGGTATTAATCCTCTTAAAAAAAAAGAACAGAGTAAGTATTCACCCCCTTAAAGTTGGGAGTGGTGTCCCCCTAAGATCCCTTTATTTAGTGTTCATTATTGTTACGTTAGTAACCCGCTTTTTAAAAGCCCCTTGAAATTTATCGAACACTCATAAAAGTTGTTTAATTATTAATTATTTTAATAAAAAAAATTAATTACTTTCGCAAGTTGTTATCTTCATTAATTTTTGGTTTGTCAACATATTTAATTATAACATTAACTATAAAGCAATCTATGATACGTAATTCTTCTTTCGGTATACTAAAGTAGGTATACCATAATACGTCCCAAATTTGGCTTGGTAGTTGCGACAACTGGTATTGGGTTCTTCTTCAATCGCTTTAGCAACATCAATTGCTACGATTAATGCGGTGATGTACATTGTCGAAATATGATTACTAGTTAGGTTTTCCCTTTTCCTTCAATTTATCTCAGAATTCGTAATATATCCTAAAGTTTTTTATATCATAATTAGAGTAATTTTACTATTGAATAGTATGCCGACGCCATATAAATATGAGCAATATAATTTTTTTCCTCTTTAAATTTATCATATAAATTGTGTCATCTAAAAATGGGACATCAGACATGGCATGATTCGGTAAATTAATAATTATACAAGCTAGTCTTCATACACACCTAATAATTGTTCCGTGTTTACGCTAATTAATTGAACATAGGCGTTTTGGTGTTAGATGTTGGCAATTTCAAGTCTAGGGATGCAAACGAGTCGAGCCGGCTTGTAACAAGCCCGAACACGAGACACCTTGTGTCTTCTACATTGGCTCGCTATATTTAAGTTAATAATATATTAATTTTTATATACAAAAACTCTTAATTAATATATAATATTATACATATATGTAAATATTGATTTGTATATAAAATTCCTAAAAATGTAATACATTTATTATATATTTGTATATATATTGAATTAATATTATATATATAATTATTAAATAATCTATTTTTAATAAAAATATATTTTTTTTTAATTTAGCTCGAGCCTAGCCCGGCCGAGTTAGAGAGAAAAAAAGGCTCAGCTCGGCTCAACTCGTTTGCATCCCTATTCATGCCTGTTAATTTAATTTCCCATTATATGATGAACAAAACAAAAATAGAACAAAGATTGTAATAAACTGAAAAGGACTAACAATTTAACTTGATGTTAAAGTCACATAAAATGACAGGCGGTAAATAGATCACCTTGTCCTGTCTTGTACTTATGGATGTAAACAAGCCGAGCTGGCTTGGTTCGTTCGAATCCAAGCCGAATTCAAGCTCCTTTGTTTCAGGCTCGTGGCTTGCGAGCCACTATATTTAAATAAAAAATATATTATTTTTTATATACATATAAATACTTAATATATAATATTATATATATATATTTAGTTTATATACAAAAATAATTAAAAAGTAATATATTTATTATATATTTGTATATATAAAAATATATTTAATAATTGAAAAAAATTAATTTTTAATTAAAAATAATATTTTTTTAAAGCTCGAGCCGGGCCGAGCGGCTCGCGAGCCATAGTCGAGCTGGGCTCGAGCCAAATTAAAAAAAGAGAGAGAGAGAGAGAAGAGAGAGAGATAAAGGTCAAGAGTCGGCTCGTTTACATGCCTACTAGTTGTACTCATGTTGATGATTCACGTCGTCCTTCGCCGTGAAAGAAAAAGATAGGTTAGGTCATTCTTTCATTATTTATGGTAATGTTCGAAATTTTCACCAATAAAAAAAATTATATTTAATTATCCTCAGGTTTGACCTAATTATAATCCAATCCCTATTCTTTACATATTTACAATGTAGTCCCTAGACTTTTCATTCCGTTTAAGATCCCTGACGTTCGTTAAGATTCCATTGGTTGGTCAGTTATCCTTCCTAAATTACCTCTAAATTTATTACAAAGAATAGAGCTTGAACTGTAATTAGACCAAACTTGAGGGTAGTTGAGTGTAATTATCCCAAAAAAAAAAAGGTAATGTTCAAAATCAAATCCGGAAATTCTTGTATCCCTCCTTTCTTTTCATTCAAAAATTGCTTTTCTTTTAATTTTTAATTTATTTTCTCTTTTTTATTTAAATTTTATGCTAACAACCAATTATACATAGAATGTATTTGGGGAAAAGTATAGACTCTTCTGTAACATTTTTTATTTTAAAATTTAATGTACATATTAAAGTGGTGTATATTTATGAGTATTGTATCCAATTTCACATAAAATGTCATAAAACTTTGAGCGTTATATATTAAATTTCAGGTGATAGTGTGTTATATTTTACCATAAATATAGAAATCTTTTATATTTAAGTAGTTTATTATAGAAAACCCATATTTTAAATAAATACATTATTTTAGAAATTAAATTAGATTTAAAAATTTTCAAAAATCAAAGTTGATTTATGAGACTTTTAAATATATAACACTTTATTAAATTAAATATTTTTAAAAGAATTGTTATAAAAATATTAATATACTTATTTTCGAAATATATTCCACTTCCAGCATTATGTGTTTATTTGTCTAGGTTAAAGAATTAAATAAAGAAGTTTATTTGTCTAGGTTAAAGAATTAAATAAAAAAGAGAAGAGAAATTAAATTTTGAAAAAGTAATTTTTGAATTAAAGAAAAAGGAGGGTACGGGACCACAGCCCACAGGCATACAAAAAAGTTTCCAAATCATGATGCCAAACTTTTCGTGTTATATAATTTCCATTTTTCCTAAATAATGAAGAGTTCATAAAGCTAGGGCTGCAAACGAGCCGAGCCGAGCCGAGTTTGGCTAAAAAAATCAGACTCGGGCTTGAGATCGAAAATAAAAGGCTAGGCTTGAGCTTGAAATCGAGATCGACGAGCTATACTTTCCAGAGCTTGAGATCGGCTTGAAGGAAGATCGGGATCGGCTTGACGGCTCGGCGAGCCATGAGTTCTCAACTGGGGAAGAAACCGAGAAGTATTTCAAAAAGAAAATTCGAAAAGAAAGCTGCAATCCTTGGATCTGGAAAATGAACTCCAGATCTACATGCCCATACCTTAGATCTAGACAATTTTATGTGTGGTGGTGGTTTTTGGCGGCAGATCGCGGGAGGGCGGCGGTGGTGGTGGTGTTGGCGACTGAGATGCAGAGGCGAACGAGCGAGAGGGCGGCGGTGGTGGTGGTATTGGCGACTGAGATGCAGAGGCGAACGAGCGAGAGGGCGGCGGTGGTGGTGTTGAGGATTGGCGATGCGGAGGCATGATTCGCCGGAACGCCGGGATGGAATGGCAAGAAAGATTGCTGCTGTGTGCGAGAAAGATGGCTGCTGCGGCTGCTTTGCATTGCACCGAGTGATGAAGGGAAAAATATAGGAGTTTCTAGGTTTTTCTAATTTAATTAGATGTAATGGGCTTAGATGTTTGTGTTATTAATGGGCTATAATTTTTTTATTTAATGGATTACTTAAGTGTGTACTAATGGGCTTTAAAAAAATTGTATTAATAAATATTAAAAAAACATATATTATATATAATATTTAGTAATTAAATGTAACAAATAAAATTTATTAAATATATAAGTATGTACTTGTCACGTGTGTATATATTATTAAAACATACATGTATACATATAATATAATATAAGATAAATTATAAACCTATTATATTATAATGATATACCTTATATATTATATATTAGGTCATGTACATCAATAAAT
>JBBMKE010000009.1:2969632-2981090 GCA_037834125.1 Lippia alba
TCGCATGTTTAATTTCCCTAAGATGTTTAATAATGAATCTAATCACATCTGGTTCTTTTGTGATCAGGATACGGAAGTGGATATTTTGGTGGACAACCGAAATTCCTCCACATCAAACTCAAGAACAACAAATGGAACAAAACTACCTGCTTTCTATCATCTATGCAAAATCTACGACCAGTGGCAGGAGAGAGCTATGGAATTGTTTGCGAAATGAACAGAATCAATCTATTCCGTAGCTTTTGGGTGGTGATTTCAATATTATTACCAGAATTGAGGAGCGAAGTGCAGGAAATCAACCTGATCTTCTTAGTATGGCTGAATTTAATGATTTTATCCAGGACTGCAATTTAACTGATCGACGATTCGAGGGATCTGAGTTTACTTGGGCCAAAAGAGAGATGCGGAAAAGATTAGATAGAGTTATGGTTAATGAAGCTTGGGCCGACAGCTTCCCGAACACTTCAGTGAACCACCTTTCGAGAGGCAGTTCTGACCATTGCCCCCTACTTATAAATTTTGGTGATGATCTTGCTAGACCCCTTCCTTTCGTTTCCAAGAAATATGGCTTCGCCACCCTAAATTTGAAGAGTTAGTCCGTCAGAACTGGGAGAAACCGTCACAATCCTATGGGCTTTGGAAACTTCACGACAAACTCAGTAGGCTCAAGCATCATTTGAAAGAATGGAACAGACAAAGGTTTGGTAACATTTTTGATAGGGTTGAGGCCGCGGAGACAGCGGTCAAACTGGAGGAACAAAGATACGACAATGATTCAACGGATGAGCACTTAATTGAGTTGAATAGGAGTATATCGGTTATAAACAGAACGACTGTTATGGAGGAAGATTTCTGGCGTCAAAAGTCGGCTTGTAAGTGGATTGAGGATGGCGAGAGAAATACTAGAATTTTCCATTCCATTGTGAAGAAAAAACGATTTCGGGGCCAAATTATGAGCATAAAAGAAGGAATGAAGAAATTACTGACCAATCACAACTTAGAGCCACGACAAAAAAATATTTCCAAGAACTCCTTATGTCAGATGGGACAACAATTGATGTCTAAGAAGGTCTTGAACAAATCAATCCCATGATCAGTATTGAAGAGGGTAGTGATCTCATTAAGCTTTCCACGAGGGAAGAAGTCCGAGCAGCAGTTTTTGATATTAGCCCCCATAGTGTCGTGGGTCCGGATGGCTTTGGAGCCCGGTTTTATCAACATTTCTGGAACTTAATCGAGAACGATGTATTAGAAGTAGTACTAGATTTCTTCCAAGGGTCGCCACTTCCGAGAGCGTACATAGCAACAACGGTAATCTTATTCCCGGAGAAGGATAATCCACAACATTGGTCAGATTTTAGACCAATTAGTCTCTGCAACGTCAAGAATAAAATTATAACTAAGATAATGAATTCTAGACTTGCAGAGATGCTACCAAAGATCGTTTCACCGAACCACAGTGGATTTATTCAAGGTCGACTAATCAGCGACAACATCCTCTTGGCTCATGCAATTGACTCTCGGGGCAATGAAAAGAACGTGATCCTGAAATTAGACATGGCAAAAGCCTATGCTCGGTTGGAATTGAAGTTTCTTTTTGAAGTTCTCTGTAAGAAAGGGTTTCCTGACAAGTGGATTAATTGGGTGAAAGCGGCAGTCAGCAATTGCTGGTTCTCGGTTTCGGTTAATGGGACTTCTGCTGGCATCTTTCATTCACCGCGAGGGCTAAGACAAGGGGATTCTCTATCACCTTCTCTTTTTGTTATCGGTGCTGATTTTCTTTCCAGTCTCCTTGACAGGTATATGAGAGAAAATGAAGAGGCCCGTTTCAGAACACCAGCTACAATGTTCATCTCTCACTTAGCTTATGCAGACGACACGGTCATCTTCACTAACTCTAAAAGATCCTCTCTTTTGGGTATCAAAATGATCCTGGAGAAATACGAAAAGGTCTCGGGACAGAAGTTGAATAATCATAAAAGCTCTTTTGTGGTGGGAAATAACTCTGACTCTGAAGCGGCCACGGTTCAAGATATTCTGGATTTTTTCCGCAATAAATTTCCAATCAAATACCTTGGCGCCCCGCTATTCAAAGGTAGGCGGAAAATAGCTCTCTTTGAAGACATCATGATTAAAATCAGAGGGCATATTCAAGGTTGGGAATTAAGTAGGCTCACTCATGGGGAAAGATTGCAATTAATTAAATCAGTCATTTATTCTATCCCCATGCACACGTCACAGACTCTAAATCCACCGAAATCTGTGGTAAAATCTTTGGAACTCATGCTGAACAGATTTTTTTGGGGATCATCGGAGGATAGGAGACGCATACATTAGGTGGCTTGGAATAAAGTTTGTTTTCCCCTTACTGAGGATGGACTGGGAGTTCGCAACATTGAGGATATAATTGATGCTTTTTCTCACAAACTTTGGTGGAGACTCTGTACGAGCGACTCTCTCTGGGCTAACTTCATGCGAGATAGATATTGCAATGGTACACACTCTATCAAAGTTAACGTTACAAACATCCATTCTCACACTTGGAGAAGGCTAGCAGGAATTCGAGAAAAAGCTGATAAAAATATTTCATGGATATTAGGAAATGGATCGATCTCTTTTTGGAATGATAGATGGTATGCAGAAAACCTAAGCGGTAGTCTCAACGACACGAACCTGAGTTCGTTAAAGGTGAGAGACTTCTGGGTTGATGATAATTGAGATGTTGGTCTACTCAAAGTGGTAGTGGGTCAGGAGAAAGCGATACGGATTAAAGAAATTCCCTTCGATGCTGTTGTACAGGATTATCCGACTTGGATAAAAAGCTCGAATGGGAACTTTTCTTTTAAATCAACTTGGCATGAGATCAAGAGAAAGAGGAATATTGATCCGGTCATGAAACTAATTTGGTCTGCCAATCTTACACGAGCATAATGATCTTCCTCTGGAGATTAACTCGTGATTGGATACCCGTTGATGAGAGACTACAACGTAAAGGTATGGTCTTCCCATCTAAGTGCCAATGTTGTTCTACGCTGGAAACGGTTCAACACTTATTCATTACGAGTGACAAAGCCAAACGTGTTTGGGAACATTTTGCTAACATCTTTGGGATAGATATGGCGGGCTTGGAGCATCCGAACATGATTTTTCAAAGATGGATTTTCGACTCTGCTTTTAGTGGGAAAAACCACATTATGGTCGTCCTGTCGGGACTGATCTTCTGGTACATCTGGAAGGAGTGCAATAGGGCGAAGCATGAGGGATTTACTTTCAGCCATTAAAACATAATCAGGAAAGTTCGATCACACCTGTCTTTATGGAGTAAAACCGCACACATGAAGTACAAAAGTTGAAAAGAAGACATGCATAGAGCTAAGGCTTTCGGCATTCGCATACTTTATACTCCCACTACTAGCACAATTATGATTAAATAGGAGAAACCACAAGTGGGGTAGTGGAAAATTAACACTGATGGAGCAGCAAGAGGAAATCCAGGGCCTGCCGGGATAGGTGTTATCATATGTGATCACTGGGTCAACCGTTTTAGCATTCAATTACGGTATTGGTTGCACTACTAATACTCATGCAGAGCTTATGGCTATGGTCCAAGGAGTTAAACTGGCAAAGAATATTGTAGCAAATAATATCTGGATTGAAATAGATGCTAAAGTTGTGTTGAGCATTATAAACCGTAAGCACACGGGCGACCTTAGAATGAATCAACTCCTTTTGGAGTTCTATAAGTTGATTCGACAAATGCAGGTAAGAATTTCCCACATTTACCATGAGGAAAATCAAGCTGCTGATTATCTTGCCAAGCAAGGAGCTAGCTACCAAGCACTGTGGAATTACCCGCATGCTCCAATGAAAAGAGAACTTAAAGTATTGATTATAGTGGACAAATGGGGACTTCCAAACTTCATATGCAGATAAGCTCCAACATACTAAATAAGTTTAATATTTGGCGTAATATTTTCTCTTCTCTTCTTCTAGGTATCCTGCGCAGTCCTAAAATGGAGAAAAGTAGAAGCATTTCACTGATAGTACGCACGAATTCCAATTTTTAATCACAGATAAGTTGCTCCACTATAGCACTATGGTTATTAATAAGATTACTGCAAAGAACGAATATCAGCAGTACTACTGGAATGAAATTCTTGATTGGCATTTGATCGAGAAGGGTATTTTTTGCAAGTTAGAGAGGAAGTATAAAGCTCAAAACGCAGTGATAGAAAACAACTTCAATGTCTGGATCGATGTAATTGACGGGATTATTGTACATGATGTCCGACATCACCCAAAGCTAAAAAATAACCCTTAGGACGCGAGTGATAGTGCGACCGATTGTTGCCATATGGAAGTCACTTTGACAACCATTCCCGTCCGGAGGACTGGGCGCCTCATTTTGAGGCCAGCAAGAGGTCCAAAGAAATCACTTTGCAAGAGGGGTGTTAAGATTGGCATGCTGCTTAATATTGGCTTGAATATCAACTTCTTGTTTTTAATTGATTATGGTGCTTTGCTGCTCCTCTCCATGTACTTTCGAGGGCACCATTCTATTTACAGTATACATGATCCGTGGATCATGCACCTCTGTAAGTTTGATGAGCTTTGGTTGATTTATATATGAGGTGGAGACTTCGGTAAAAACTTCTTTCCAAAAAAAAAATAAAATAAAAATTCTCAAATTTAAGGGGACCGAGTTCTTAATATTTCCATTTAAGCAAGTCTATGAGTTGTCATTATGCAACCTTCACAAGATTGTAGATGTAACAAATTCATATTGCAAATATACATATTAACATTACGATTTGTTACGTTTACATCAATTTTAATTGAATGTATTTCCCTTTTCCTATTTCTACATACTGCTTTAAACTAAAAATATTTTTTTCTTAAACAAACATGAAATGTAATTTGAGGAAAATACTTTTTTGGTATACCAACTACCCCGACTCAGCAAAATTGGGATATTTCATTTTCCGGTGAAAAAATAAACCTTTAACTCAAAAAGTTAGCAAATTTGTGTACAATCTCACCGAAAATGCCTTGTTGAGGCCGGAAAAAACCATGTGGACCACGTCACAATGCCAGGTGTATATTATGCACGAAAATGCTAACTTTTTGAGTTACAGGGTATTTTTTTCACTGGACAAAATTTATTACCAAAATTGCAAAATGGGGTCATTTGGCACGTATACCAGTTTTGCAATTTCTTGTATAATTTGTAATGCGAACTAAATAAGACTCCTTCATGTATCCACACAATTGCATCATCTCATTGGTTCAAAGTTGAAACTTGAAATTAGTGGGGTGAATGTATCATCTAAAATTGGATAAGACCAAATTGCATAAAAAATTATCAATTTTCATCCAATTCATCATGAAATCCATCACAAAGTGAATCTTATTTATAAACTAGAAACAACAAAAATATTCAACTCACAAAGAATCTAATGTAAGGAAGTAATTCAACTCACAAAGAATCTCCAATAAGGAAGTAAAGTAAATACTATGAGATTCAAACTTGACCCCTGTATATATCCCTAAACTTGAATTCCAAACTATTACCATCAACATAATAATCATAAGGGAAATTTACATCTAGGTACCCTGCAGTTAGCCATAATTACAAACCAGAACCTATTCTTTCGTTTTTTAGATATTAGTCTCTTATGTTACATTCCGTTTGAGGTCCCTACCTTCCATTAGAGTTCCGTCAGGTTTACCAAACTCCCACAGGAACTGTTTTGTTATATACAAGAAATAGAGGGGTCGTTTTGTAAGGTGGAAAAACATTGAGGGGTCGTTTTGTAAGATGTTAACAAAAATTTCAAGGGTATTTTTGGAAGAACAGGTCAAATATTTGACGGAACCCTAACGGCTACCAGTGGCCTCTAAGGGAATCAAATTTTAGGGACTAATATGTAAAAAAATGAAAGAATAGATCCTGATTTGTAATTATGGCTAAATACAGGGTACCTGGATGTAAATTTCCCTAATCATAACTAAAAAGCGTACCATTCTCTTGGATACTATTATGTGCCCACATGTAGTTGTTTTTTAAAAATACACCTTATCTGTTGCGTCTTTCTGAAAATAAAAATCTTTAGAAGCCCAAAACAATGACCCCAACACCGATTCCTTTTTTTACGTAAGCTACCACATGAAACCCCTCATTCCTTTCACTCACAAGACAAAGGTAAAACAAGACATCCATCGACGACTGCAAGCTTCACTCACAAGATTAAGAAGAACAAGACATCCATCGAAAACCGCAAGCTTGCTGCCGCTCCTCGGCGCCTCCATCACTTCAAATAAGTCCTCATCTAAATCATACCTCACTTGATCAAATAATAAATCGCATAAACAAAACCTCACAATCTTATACACTAGATTGTGCTCATGTTCATCATCCCAACGGATCAGCCAGTAGATGGATCTTTTAAAGTTAATCATCGGAAGTTGGAACTGATAGAACCAACACGACTTATCATGGCGTGTGTGACAAGAATCATGATATCAGGGGTTTGAGTGCTAGTTAGGTTATATGAAGAAATTGCAGAAATGGTATACTAAGTGACCCCATTTCGCAATTTTGGTATTAAATTTTTTCCGGTAACGTGTCCTGCTGACTTGTTTCATGTAAGGGGCAATAATACATGTGGTTTACACGTAAGTGCCAGCTGGCACACATGTAGTCTTTTCCGGCTCCAACAAGGCATTTCCGATGAGATCGTGCACAAATTTGCTAACTTTTTGAGTTAAGGATTTATTTTTTCACCGGAAAATGACATGTCCCATTTTTGCTGAGTTGGAGTAATTGGTATAAAAAAAAACATTTTCCTCGATGTAATTTATAGTCTTCTAATGAAACCCAAAATGTAAAGTGACCAAAATAATTTCAGCATTAAATAATTGATACAGAAATTAAAATAATCAAGGAGACCCACACATATTTAAACCAACATATCTGAAATTTTACTAATTTAAGAATACAATCAATAGTTTTTTTTAAAATAAAAACGGGTCAAGCAGATCGCAGAGTACTTATTATCAAGAACCTCTTCATGAAATGATAGTTTCAATCAAGTTGTTAAGCTTAATAAGTTATAATAATCATATATATAATTTTGGCACTAAATTTAATCATACAATATCACTTTTAATCAGATATAGAAGATAAGAAACGAACATGCAATGCTGTAATTGTTTTCCCTACTTAAATTTGAACCAATAATTTATCAAAGTGGCATAATTCCACAGGAAAATTAAATGAAGCACCAAGTTGAGGGCTTAGAAT
Source organism: Lippia alba (assembly GCA_037834125.1). Lineage (NCBI taxonomy): Eukaryota > Viridiplantae > Streptophyta > Magnoliopsida > Lamiales > Verbenaceae > Lippia > Lippia alba. Next base: position 2,976,936 of record JBBMKE010000009.1, read on the forward strand.
TGGCAGTATTTGGTGGTTGGTGGAGTTTTGCGAGTGAAATGGTTTGGTGGGAATACATCAGTACTACTGGGTAGTTGGTACGACATTTATATTTTCTTTTTTTGAAAAAAAAAGGAAACATATATAATCATATAGTGCTCTTTATAATTTGTTTGAAATTTTATACTATTTCCAACATGATGATGGATGATACACACACATTATAATTTGAAAAAAATTGAGAAAATATAAAAAGTAATATATTGCAACTTTTAAATCATGCCACTAGAAAATAAAATTACTTTTGTGCACAATTCAAAAATAATAAGCACGTTCTCATGCATGTAACAGTAGCTCGAATTCTATAAAATGGTCCGACTTAATGTTATATAATTGACTATTGAATTAAAGGAAATCTATATATATTGAATTTTTAATTTTTAACCCCTCCTTCTCCCCCCCTCTCGCTCTCTCTCTGTGATTTAGTTCAGCAAAAGATAAATCAGGATCATTAGATGCTTGCTCAGGAGAGAAAGACCGAGGTAAGTTTCCACTGTCAATATATATTCTTGTAAACCCGAATTACTGTGTTGAAACCATTGCTCCTTAGATATCCTGTTATTTGCTTATGATATTCTTCTCAGTTTCATTACAACATTCCTCCAAAGCCAAGCTTCCCTGTGTTGAAAATAAAGCTCTAAATTTTATCATAGTTTCGCGATCGAGGGTGTATATATATAGAGCAAATTAGCTATACATATTTGTCAGAGCTAATTAGCTAAAACAAATATCCTCCTTCCCTAACTATATAACTCGTATTTAATTAGTGTTGGCTTTTCAAAATAAGAAAGCTTATGCTTTTTATTTTTATCTTTTACTTTCGTCAAACTCGCAAGTTATATCTGCACAATAGCATATGATATATTACATAATATTGATCCCGTTGGATGAGGGAGCAATATCCTAATTCATATAATGCAATTTTAAATTGAACTATGATCACTATTTAAAACAAATATAGAATGGTTAGTTATATTTGGATTCGTTAACTTATTTTAAACATACCTTTTATATTTTTCAACACCGAGAGAAGCTATCACAAATTATTTTTCTTGACCTTCTAAAATGAAAATTACATCATTGATCGAAATAATAACATGATACGTGGAAGCTACCTATACGCACCGGATATTATAGCAAATTTACCCGGTTAAAGAGAGTAAAATGAGTTATTTACATCATACTCGTGTGTTAGTTGAAATGAGCACAAAAAATCTTATATTATGAAAATTAACACAGGAGACCTTGTGTTTTCAAAATATTTAAATGCCGAACTCAAAAAATTTATCGTATTGGTAAAACACTAATTTTATCTATTTATTGGATACGAAATGACTAATTTAACTTTTTATATTGCGATATACATCATATTAAATCTTTCTATATTGTTCAATTTTTTTTATGCACCGAAATCCTTTTTTTATATGTATCGAAACACGTTACAAAATAAAAATTATATGAATAACCCGTATAAACAAGTATAAAAAATGTATATACAGAGATGTGAGATGATCTATATTATAATATAAAAGTATAAATTAGTTATTTCGTATTCAATAAATAGAGAAAAGTTTTCCATCAATACCATAAATTTTCAGGGTTCGACATATAAATATTTTGAAAATACATGATTCTCTGTATTAATTTTCATAACACATAGTTTTTTGTGTCAATTTTACCTAACACAGAAGTATGGTGTAAATAATTCAGCATAAAAAAACCGCAAAAACTGACTCCTTATTTAATCAAAAATTTTTAATTAATTTCACCACCGTTTGATGTAATTCCAATGAAAAAGTAGGCCATGTTTTGGCGGATTCCATGTGATCAGGAACAGAGAACTGATTCATGATAAAGACTCACATTTACGAACCCATCGGGTCGTCAAAACCTAACACTATGTAGGAGAGATTATTACACACCGAAGGACACGTTTCGAACGTCTATTCCGTTGAAACTTTAAAATCTCGGTACATTCAAGAATATTTATATATATAGCGGTTTCAGCTATATCGATACAAAAAATTTTACATAAAATGTCTGATTCGGTGTGATTCGAAATTAAATAAAAAAGCTATTGGACCGGAATATATATTATTGTTTGATCTTGCATATGCTAATTAAAATTCATAATTATATATGTATCTACTTTGGTGATAAAAGAAGTAAAATTGTCTAATTCGTCGCGAAATAAACTTTACAAAGTCAAATAATGACAAAAGTAAGCTATGTGATGTCATCCCCAAACTATAATTTCGCGGAAATTTATTATGCTTATTCCAATTTTGTCCGTAAATGAGTCGTATATATTTTTTTTGTTAGCAAGTGACAAAATGAAGTTTATTGCCGTTTAAATTATGGTATTGGTATTAAATTTCAAATTGTTACCAAACCTTTTGTCATGAAAATATAGCTTGGTTTTTTGGGTGTGTATACATATATTTCTAATTAAAATAATAGTTCGAATATTCTCGATTCGGATTTGACTTTGAAAAAACATATGATAATATAGAATCGAACATAAAGAGAATTATAAAATAAATTTATTATATTTACTATTTAACTCTTTGTTTTTTCTAACAACACAATTTTTATAGAACGTAAGTTAAGTGTTTAATATCGGTCAAAAAAAAATAAGTTAAGTGTTTAATATAATATAATTTATCTGAACCAAATTGAAGTTAGAATTTTTCTTTAAAAGCCGAATAAAATAGCTTCTCAAACCACACAAAAGAATTTGATTTAGGCATTCTTATGCTTCCATAATGGGATATGGTTGTCAACAAATTGTTTCTCTTACGCAATATCCCTATACATATACATACACTGACGTGTTCATTTTATAATTAACCTAATAAAGCTTAATCTTCAGAGAAAGGATAACCAAAAAGAAAAACAAAATTCATGTTTATAATAAAAGTATTTACTTATAAGTAATTATATAAATAATTACATTGCATGCATGTGTGTCACTTGTGTTTGGTTGTTGAAAAGGAAAGGTTTAACTATAGGATTAATCTAAATCTCACCCGTCAGTCAATAAATACTTTCCCCTTCGTACGTGTGTGCACACTGTGTTTGACACGAGCCAAATATCATTTCAATAATCCCTTTCTAAGTCCATAAAAATCTGCTCAATAATGCAGCAGATTGCAAGAAATGCTTCATTATCTTCTTCTCCTCTCTTATCTTTATCATCTTCAACATGCTTCAGTATTTTATGGTTATATGCATACATATAACATATATATGCGTATATATATGTATGTTTGTGCGATCGGATCGTCGATTGATCAGATTTCTTGCGACGATCAATCGAATTGGAATCAAGAAATATAGGTGAGTGGTTTCCATGCTAGGGCTTGTCAAGTTAGCAGTCTTGTTTGCAGTTAACTTTTGTTTCGTTGTCTGTTCGACCTTAAACTTATTGAAAACCCTAAGTAAATTACCCCTATTCCACACTCTTTCTCTCAATCTCATCATAACAAAGCAAGAATTTTAAATTATAAGCCGTCTTTGGCTCAAGTTTGATTTCTTGGCTTTGATGAAGCTATGGATTTTATATACCTAGTTTCTAATTAAGTATGATCAACTGTGATTCTATTGATCACCACATAATCTATATGATATGTATACCTTGACTCTTGATCATACATAAAATTGGGGAGTTTTATTCAATTCTTAATTTCTTATGTTTCAATCAAAGTAGAAGTTCTAATTAACAAAAGGAAAGAGGGAATTTTGTAAAAAGGAAAGAAATAAAAAAGATTTTACATTAGGAATAAAATATAATATGTAATGAATTTTTCATAAGAACAATAACGAAAGAAAACCTTCTGTTTCCTGAAGTTTAATTATTTTCTATTTTTATGAATTACTTAATTAGACTCCTGATAGATTATATAATACCTTTGCCCAGAAAAAGAAGTGTAAATTATGAGATGGGGATTGGAATTTTAAGGCTTTAATTTTAAGAATTTTGAAAATAATGAGAAATCATATAGAGTATTTTAGAATTATTTCAATAAAATTTAAGGTCGACCAGACAACGAACCTAAGGTTACTAGCAAGGACTGCTGATTTGCCAAGACTTTGCATGGAAATCAATACCTCCTG
>JBBMKE010000009.1:3033006-3054424 GCA_037834125.1 Lippia alba
TAGGCAACTGACTTTGCCATATTAATTTCCAAGATTTATCTACTACAGTAATCTTAGGAAGCAACGCACTATAAGCCGATTTGCACGTGTATCTTCCCGTGTTATTCCCCCACCAGATTCTCTCGTCCCGTAAGTCCATGACTTTGGGAAAGACGAGTGCTGGAGATAATTTTATGAACCTCTGCTGGAATAAAGGTCCTAACACCTTCAAGTCTCCATGTGTTCTCACTGCTGATAACCTCCCGAACCAATAAATCCTTTTCTTCAGCAACAATTGGTTCCAGTATCAAGTCTTTCAATCTCCCACAGCTTGCCCACATATCATCCCAGAACCTGATATTACTTCCATTCCCAATCCGCCAACCAATATTGCTCCTAACCTCTTGTAGGCTTCTTGATATCCTCTTCCAAAGCGAGAAAGCCGTCGCTGCTGGTTTATTATCTAGCATTTCTTTATTTCCCAAGTATTTCTTCTTGAAGATCTTTCCCCAGATGCTATCATCACCTTTTACCACTCTCCATCCCGTCTTTGCAAGCATAGCTATATTATTCATTCTTGAGTCTTTAAGGCCCAAACCACCCTCATTTTTCCAACGAAGCACTTTGCTCCACCCCACAAGATGTGTCTTACGTCTGTTGTTATCTGTAGACCAAAGAAAATTCCGGTTTAATTGGTCAAGCTTGCCACGTACGCTCACCGAGAGCCAGTAAAAGTGAATATGATATACTGGAATGGAAGAGGTTAAGATTTTTAGCTTTCCACGCTGTTAATCTTCTTTGAACTTTTTCCAAAATATCCGTGTAGACTTGTTTAGAGTTTTCAGTTTTTCCAAGATGGATTCCCAAATACTTTCCAAGCTCATCAGTTTCTTCAAGCCCCAGTACGGAGGCAATGGGGCTCGTCGAGAAGTTGTTGAATATGGGGAGAACTATATTGTGGATTTTTTAATACTCACCCTAAGTTCCGAAGCCTCACAAAATCGTTCCATTATGCCTTTTATGGTGCTAGCATCTTCAACAGAGACATGGGCAGCAAGAATTATGTCATCCGCAAAGAAAATATGGCTAATCCGTAGCCCGCCCCTACAAACAGAGATAGGTTTCCAAGTGCGCGCCGAAACTGCTTCATCAATCAAATAGCCCAACCTTTCCATACACAACACGAAAAGATATGGAGACAAAGGGTCTTTCTGACGGAGTCCACATGTTGTGTCAATGGCTTCGGTGGGTTCACCATTCCACAACACTTTAGGTTTTACACTACGGACACAGTTGATGATAAGCAGGGTGGTAACCTCTGGGAAATTAAAGAACCGAAGTGTTTCTTCCAAGAAATCCCAATCAACTTTATCATAGGCCTTCTCTAAATCTAGTTTGAGCAACATGAACCCCTTCTTGCTCATAGAACTCTTCGTAGTATGCATCACCTCCTTGATGGTAAGAATATTATCCTGAGTGCTTCGTCCAGGAATAAACGAAGATTGATGAGGTCCCACAATCCTAGAGATTAGTGGTTTAATCCGCATCACTAGAATCTTCGTCAAAATCTTAAGAATCACATTGCATAAAGCGATGGGCCTGAAATCTCCAGCATCTTTAGGGTTGTCAACCTTCGGTATAAGACAAATAAACGCCACTCCCATATCCTCCGGAATATTGCAAGAAGTAAAACAATCACGTAAGCAACTAAACACTGAGTCACCCACGATCTCCAAGTATCTATGAAAAAAGAATGCTTGGCAACCGTCCGGACCCGGCGCCTTAAACAAATTCATTGAGTTGATAACTGTTTTTACCTCTTCTTTAGTGATATGGCGTGTAAGAGAGGCTCCCTCCTGATCTGTAATGGATCGTTGTAGTTGGCTTTTAATCAGATATCCTCGTCGTTGGCCCTCTCCACCCGTGAACAGCTTCTCAAAGAAACCCTGAACATGCATCATAATCATGCTCGAATATGTTGTCCATGTCCCATCGACACACAGGGAGCTTATTTTGTTCTGGCGTCTCCGCATGACCGTTGACAGGTAAAAGAATCTTGTATTACGGTCACCTAATCGCAACCAATTTATTCGGGATTTCTGATACCACAAGATTTCTTCCTGCAAAAGCACTTCGTTAAGTTCCTTTATCAACTCCAATTCAAGTTTTCGAAGATTTTCATGAACACGTTTTGGGGGCAGTTTTTGTCTCCCGCCAATCCGTGATTTGAATCTTCGCTTTCGACGAAAGATATTCCCGAAGACTTTCATATTCCAAGTGTTCATCTCATCTGGCAATTTTCGAATAGCAGCCCCCAAGTCATCTGTTTTGTCCCATATTGATCGGATCATAGCACGACATCCAGGATGTCTATCCCATGCCACTTCAAAGTGAAACGATTGATGCTTTGGCGCCTCAACAAGCTCATGGTGTCAGTTAGAATAGGGTGATGATCTGAGTGTGTCTTTGGTAACACCACCGCTGACCCATCGGGAAACATATGGTTCCATCCTTCAATTCACTAGCACTCTATCCAAGCGCCCTCTTACGAGGTGTCCCCCATTGACAATATCGGACCAAGTGAAGAATGGCCCTTTAGCTTCAATATACAATAGATTGCACCTCTCGAAAGCCACCCAAAATCTATCACAACGATTCCAGCTAGTTACATTCTCTCCTTCTTCCAGCATTGGGGCTAGCATAAATTCCTGACATGAGCCAATCATTATTTTGAGCCCACCCATGCATGAATAGCTTGAGTGGACGTTTCCAAAATTTCAACATGTATATCAGTCTCGTTCCAAAGGAGCCAGATGCCCCCCTCTCGCCCATTAGTAGGGGCTCTGCATACATTTGTAAAACCCAATCTCATGGAGAGCTCCGCAGCCCTTCCATCGGACACCTTGTCTCAAGCAAGAAAACCACATCCGGTTTATATTCCATAATAATCTCACGTACATAGCGACGAAATTCATCATTTTTCGTCCCATTACAATTCCAGGAAAGAATCTTCATCAGAGATGTAGCAAGTTTTTGACAGAGGTCTCTTCCTCAATTGGGAAGTCGTTCCATTCTCGGTCGAGTTGGAGCATCACCGCAACCAAGTTGCATTATCTCAGGTTCTCCTACATCGGGGAGTCTAGGAGCATTTGGAATCCCATCCCCCGATCCCTGATCAATTATTGTTGCGTGCATATCACTATCTGGTGGAAAAGTGGGGTGATACTCGTAACTCTCGCGAAGACATTGTTCATAGCCATGATGAGTTCGCATCTCGTTTCCACCACCGTCTCCTCCAAAATCTATATCTCATCGTTCTCCTACTCTTCCACTATCGGTGGTAATATCTTCGAGGCCCTCCTCAACATGACTTGCCAATAAAGGCGATTTCTATTTCTCCAGTTGGAGGTTGGTACAGTTTGTTATGTCTTTGAACGGAACCACGAGTTCTGGGGTCTTTTCTGAGTTACTTTTCTATGTTGGTTTATTACTTGCCAAGTTTGACACGTCACTTCTATTATGTGTTTCAAATCTCTTGGTATTGTCTCTCCTAACTCTTTCGGACTTTTTATTGTTAGAAGGACCTGTTGTGAACTTACCATATGCCATAGGCAAATCTTCAACTGATTGGTTGATATCCGTTTCCTTCCCGAATTTCGGATTGGAAAATATCGCGAATTTATTGTTGCCCTTAGGGTTAGGGTTTCTGTCGGGTTGTTTCTGAGCTGCACCCGCTGCCACTGAGGCGCTATTCTTAGCACCTTTGCCCTTCTTGGCCATCATCCACGGCCAATAAGCCAGACCGTCCGTCTCCTCCCCATATTTCGGTGGTTTTGATGAAACTTTTACCGGCTTTTCAACCTCTACTGGTGCTGGTTTTGATGGACACTTATTCATTCTATGTCTTACCTTCCCACAAGTGAAGCAGATTATGGGAAGATTCTCATAAACCAAAGGTAGTAACCTATCTCCTACCTTTATTGCATTTCTGAGTGGCTTTTCAAGATACAATTGTACACAGATTCTAGCGAATTTTCCCTTGACACCATAGTAAGTGTTTGTATCAATTTTAATCTGCAACCTAATTGCAGTAGCTAGCGCTTTCAAAATCGGTTCTTTGTAGTACTCTAGTGCTAATTCTGAGATCCTTACCCACGCAATTGTGGATGTAAACGCGATCCTTAGAAGCCTGAAAATTTGGGATCCATTTGCATACCACCTGGCAATTTCCATTGATTACCCAAGGCCCTTCAGTTAAGATCATCGTTATTTTCTCCGCCTCATACGTCTTCAAAACGTAGCAGCCGTGGCCAAGTTCCACCAGATCGAATTCCCCCTTGAGTTGCCATAATCTATCCAATCTCGCCGATAACCAGTTAGTATTTAGATTTCTCCCCATGATCCTCAGTATCACCGCGTCCTTCCATTCATCCCTTATGGATTCTTCATAGGGAAAATTACATCCAACTACCATGTATTTAGGCCTAATTACAACGTAGTCCATGATTATTTAGAAATTACATTTTAGTCCCCATCTTTTGTTAATATTTGTAATTAGACCTAATTTTTGTAAACTTTTAGGTATGATTTTGCATTTTTGGTCATGTATTAAATGTAACACTCATAAAAGCATCCGCAATATAAGTGTACTTTTACAACTTTCGTTAATGGATTTCATGAAAACAAAAATTATAGGGACTAAAATGTAATTTCTAAACAATCATGGACTACGCTATAATTAGACCTAAATACAGGGTAGTTGGATGTAATTTTCCCTTCTTCATAATCCTCATCCAAAACAATTCTGGGATACTGATAATCCTCTGAAGGTTCGATAATAGTAATCCTTTCGAAATCCGCCATACAGTCTTCCTTGAACCTCGGATTGGCTTGTTTGTTCTTCATCCCCAATGATTCCCGATATGAATGGGCCACCAGACTCACCGGAGTATTAGCCTCCTCCGAAGCCCGCGTATCACTTTCGTTCGCCTGCTCTATATGCTCCAGCCGACGCTTAGACTTTTTTGTACTTCACCGCATTTGATCGAACTCCTCGCTGGAGAGCATTGGAAAGTGCTCCCCCATTTTCGGTCGTATATTTAAAATAATTAATTGAATCAACACAGGACAATGTTTTTATTCCATCAATAAATCAATCGACAATATTTCGACAGTTACAATTTCATAATAAAAAAATTCTCACCATAATTTGCAATTAACAAAATATTCATCATCAACTTACATGCAAATACTATACACTCTCCTGCTACGGTAAATGAAGTTGATTTAATTAGATTAAAGAGTAAGACAACTAATCAAAAATTTTAAATTGTTTCACAAATAAAATCAAGACTTGAATCCCTGAAATTCGATTAAGGAGGAAAAGAAAATTATATAATTTATGCACAAAAGCCTAATAGAAGGATAAGATTGAAAAAAAGGTTTATCATGTTAGATTGCTACTTAACCTTGGGAAAAGTTGAGACATAATCTATATTATATATATCACCGAATGATATAATTTAACGATTCGATATTATGCTAGTTTAATTAAAAGTTCTGAATTTAAAGGAGCACAACTACTATTAGTAAGGAGAGTTTTATAACTTAAATAGTCCGACGTCCCATATCTATCTATAAAATACACTATAGAAAAACTATTATACAAAAATGTGACATAAATAATTGCAAGTGTATTTTCCATCCAATATGCAGCATACAAACAATTACTTTATGAAATGTTGTGTCTATCATTATTAGAAAAGGCATTTTATATCCCCAAAAGGGGTACAAAATATATTTCCCCAAAAATTGTGCAAAAATGTTTTGTCAGATTAGGGATTAGTATTAGTTACAATGTAGATACATCAATGCACACGAGGGGGACATAATTAATTCTCCTGCGCATTTTAGCAGGCAGAGTGGGCCCCACTTTATCATTAGGTTGGGTTCATTACATGCTGATGTGGGCCCTCCTGGATTATTGGGTAGGAAACAAATGGCCCCACTTGTCCCCTTTGGTTTGAATTTAGTGTTGAAGAAATTTGAGTTTTAGGCCAAATAGTATTAATATTAGTTAATAGTCTTGAAATTTTGGTTTATAATTACTTTAGTGTAAACATTAATTTTGGTGGTTTTCTATAAGGTAAAATTTAAATTGGTAAAAAAGTTATTCTTAATTGAAATTATAGAGACAAAATATGCGTCCTGATTTTGTTTTATTTATTATTTTCATCACTAACTTATTTCATGATTTCTGTTGAGATAACTATATATTCAAATCTTGTACATATTTCTTAATTGTAATTCTCTTTTCATAGATAATTATGCCTTTTGATCTTGTCCAATTCCACGTGAATCCCTTATCAAAGGGAACTATGCATCTTGAGCTTGTACAATTTAGTGTATCCTCTCGCCAAGAAGAACAAATTGGGTTCGTTGCAAGCGTATCTAGATTGAGTTTCCATCACTTCTCAATTCAAATTGTAATTTTAAAAAGAGTTTTTTCTAATTTTCCGTCCAAACTATAATTTTCCAAGATATTTGGATAGAGTTTTTTTTTTATCAATTCGATATGACACTCACAACTGGTCATCCATCATCTACAACCATCATACATATTTGCCCAAGATGTCCATAAAAAAAATAAATCATAATCCATCTTTCAAGGCTATTACTCATAAATAATTGATATTTTTTAATTATTTTATTGCATCATATTATGTTTGAAAAATTGAAAAATTGTTTTTCTCATTTCAGAAAATAAAATTCATTGCATACATACTGAAAAGTTTCTAAATACTAAAAGCAGTAAAAGATAAAAACAAAAAATAATTAAAAACTCTATCAAAATAGCTTTGTTTAAGGTAGTATCTTTTGATATTTATCGAGCTTATTAAGCCATATTAGCTATTAATAAAGTGAAAAAAGAAAATAATTATCAAGGTTTATAAATAATTAAATAAAATATCAATTGTTTACTTTTAATAAACATCCTAATAGATGATACAAGAAGCTTTCAAATAGCAATTTATAATCAAAGTTTAAGCAATACATTTCTATAGGCTACATACAGTATCAGCAACATGATACGTTTAAGTTTTTGCTCAAAAACGAAGACAACCGTAAAAGTTCAACAAGGTATAAATAAATAAATGGAGAGTGTCACGAATAAAAGCTTATCGTCATCATCATTCGAAGCCCTATTCACGATTTAACGCAATTTTTCGGGCTTAAGTAGATTCTCAGGTATAAAGGTGCATGGATTTCTTCACTTTAGACCTGTTCAGCCAAAAAGATGAGGATTTAATCAAGAATTCAGTGCACAATTACACGGACAGTCTGAAATACCTGAGGTTGGCCTAACGACAAAAACCTCCTCCAAATTTGAAAAATTACAAGAAGTTCCCTTGGCATAATCCTGATAACTGGCCTAACACAAGCTACTATAGTAAATTTAAGGTATCTATAAAGATGAAATGATGAAAATGGATGTATCCAGATGAAATGTAGATTTTTTGAGAGGGGAAGTTTTTGTAATTTGCCATACCTCAGGGGAAGTTTGTATAGTTTTGTCTAACTTCAGCGTATGTCAGTGTAATTATACACTAACATCATTTTCTCCCAACAAATCCCATAGCAGATATTTCACACTTACCTCGCAATAATCTGCCCCTTTGACACCAATGCACTTGGAAGCGCTAATACTGGCACTCCTCAATAAACAACGTGCATTATAGCCTGATTTCTTCCTCACATTTTGTCTACTGCTACTAACTAGTGATCCACCATTGATATCCATCGATTTTTTGGGACTCGCGAGGCACGGGCGAATAGCAAACAGAGGATCATTGCTTGGTTCAGTACAATCCTGATCAGGATCCTCATCTATGCATGAACAAACGCGTTCCCTACGTAGATATCAATGCAACTGATATCATAACAAGAAGCTCAAATAGAAACGAAGAAGAAAATATCATGAGGATAATCTAGAAAAGTGTTACCTTGGTAACGAGGCATATCGCCTTTGCAATGGACTTCGGTCTACTTTACTCGGTTGCCCTTCAAGGCAAACAAATTGTTGCTTACATTGGTCAAGTCCACTGGAATAGAAACAAGAAAATGAAATAATTAATACTTCTAAAGGGTCTACATCTATACCATCCCTTGGAGATTGCATTATTACAGTCAGTGCTGAGTGCAAGTTCGAAATAACTAGAAAAAGCCTCCTTCATTTCATTTGAATTTTAAATTACACAAACCACCTCTGAGAAATTTTACAGAAAGAACTTTGCAATATAGGGTGGTTTCTGTAATTTTAAAACGTTTACATGCTAGTACTAACTGCAATACGGCAATCTCCAAAAGGGTGCAAATGTAATTAAGCCTATACAAGAATTTAAGAGAAATCTGATTGACCGACCTGGGATACATAAAGTGGATCTGTTCGACGCCAAGAAGGTGCTCCTGAAGCATCTGCGGATGATACTCCAAGATCTGTTTGGTTTAAATTAAGATATAACTAATAAGTAACAATCAATGCAAGATTAACATCATTAACACCATAAGATCAGTGATGATCATACCTCTCTATATATGAGCTCTCTCACATCATCTTTTGTCAACTTCCTCCTTTCAAAATCGAACTCAAATTTCGAAATGGGTTGAGTTGATAGCTCGTCTTCTGCATCCGCCAACCCATAAAAATATGGATCTGCTAGCGCCTGTGGTGAAAAATAATTACTAATAGCAAGGAAGGCATATCTTAAACACAGAAATTAAAAATTATAAGAAAATTAAAGGTACTTAATAATTGACCAAACACGATTGACATCTTACTTCTTCTGCAGACGGACGGTCCTTTGGATCAAAAGCAATCAAACGCTCGAGCAAACGTAGAGCCAAAGGATCAAGATTTGGGAACTTTTGGGAGAGAGATACGCGTGGTTTTGTCCTCATGCAAGTCAAATATCTTCGGGCTTTATCATTACGGATCTGCACGTACACACAAAATCAGCTAATAAGTTATCTTGCAAACTTAACTTAAAATGGTCTGCATATCTTTAAAATATTGAATTTCTAAATATGAACAATTTTCTTAGAGAAGTTAACTAAATTGAGATGATTTTAGGATCGAACCCTTGAAATGGCTTCATCAGAAGGAGAACCAAGAAGATCGGTTATAAGATCCAATTGGTGAACCACACTTTTGCCGGGAAACAATGGTTTGCCAATCAGCATTTCTGCAAATATGCACCCTATGCTCCAGATATCAATTGCAGGGGTATACTGTAAAAGAGAGCAAACTCTTAGGTATCTATTACATAAACTTTCCATGGATCATTGTCTATGAAAGAAACAAACTAGCATAACTGCTACAAATATAGCAACTTACTTTAGAGAAAAAGGACCCACAAAGTTCAGGAGCACGATACCAACGAGTGGCGACATAATCCTATAATACACATTTCAGTCAAAATCATCATATTGATGATTAACACAATGATCAGGTAATTGTTCCTCAAAATAAGAATGACCGGAAATAGTTGGATAATTCAAAGGTACGTATCCTTCTAAACATGGTGTAAACTGTAAAGCAAAATTCACATACAGTCCAAAAAACAGCAGATGGGGCGTCACCAAACGATGCACGAGCAAGCCCAAAATCACAAATCTTCAACTTGCAGTCGGCATTGGCAAGTATATTTTTCGGTTTTAAATCCCGATGGAAAACATTTGCTGCAAAAAAGATAAAATCAGAAAGTTAGATTAACTACAAACATCAACAAAGCCACAAAAAAAACAAAAACGACGCCTGCCTGAATGTATATATTTTAAAGCTCGAAGCAACTGATACAAAAAGAACTGATGATGCCCTGGAGTGAGGTCATCATTAGTCTTTATTACATTATGGAGATCTGTCTCCATCAACTCAAACACAACATAAATATCCTTGAACTCTCTCCGGCATGGAGGCAACATAATATGCTTTATTTCCACGATATCTGGATGACGAAGCAAACGAAGGAGCTTGATTTCTCTAAGGATGCGAGTTGACTCAGAGACATGCTCAAAAATATCATTGATCTTCTTTATAGCTACCTTTTCTCCTGTGTGAGTGTCAACTGCAGCAGCAACAACACCATAGCTTCCTTTCCCAACAACTTCTTGGATTTCATACAAATTCGATTCACCATATTCAGTGAAGAAGTCCTTGAAAGCCATGTTCTGGAATGTTAACAGAAAATCAAGTCTGTCAAAATTAGTCACTCATTTTTTCATGATTCAGCACACAGATGACAGACCAATGGAACTTGAACGATGCATAAAATTAGAGATTAATAATTGGGAAACAATTGTGCCAACTGGTACAGTGATCAAGTTTCGAAACTAAATAATTTCCACAAATTCGCAATGAAATACGTGAGAAGACATTAAACCAATCAATAGGATTATAGGAGGTGGAAACTACAAATCAAAGATCGATCATTAGCATACATACGAGGAGTTCAACATAAAACAGATTCATCTATGATCCAGAAAAACTGGAAAGCAAAGGCTAAAACTAAAACGCAATCAAACAATAAGCTGGTTAACGAATCGAAGAAACTAAAATGTATACCTGAATCATAGCAGCAGGCAATAACTCCTTCAAGTACGCCGCAAGAATGGAAGCCAAAATGCATAGGTCAAAGCAAAATTCCTCAACACCCTTAAATAGCACTACAATTGAAGTGAAACCGTCAAATAAAACAGAGGAGTTGACATTGTCAAATGAATAGACTTATCAGCACATGAAAGGGCAGGATATAATATAAATCGATATGCTCCAATTAGTGGCTACATATTATATTAGGCTTAACTTAATTGATACCAAAAAATTCTTTAATGTTCCCATAATCCATGGCAGCTGTATCTACCACAATCTCAATTACCTTTTCCACGAGCAACTCGTGATCATCACGAAAGAGATGTCATTCTGACTGCCGGTGTCGTACAATCCACTCAATTTCTACACTAATTAAATCGAATAAAAAACCTAAAAAAGGAGGAAAAATGAAAAACGAACACGAATCGACGGAGGTCAAAGTTCATCGCCAGGAAATAGATTGAAGTTTCAGCAGAGCATACGACAAAAACTCATGAGTTGTTCTTGTTCAACATGAACTACTTTCCAACACACACACACACGCACGGGTGTGTGTGGGATTTGGGAGGGAGAAAGAGAAAATGATCTGACCTGTTCAACGGCGGCGACTGGCCTTCTCTCTCCGCCGCAACCACAACAGCAAATGTATAAAAAATGTTTTCCGAGGAGTTATGATATATCATCAAAATTATATAATTTCTCATAATTTTGACCAAGTATTCGTGTTGACTTGACGTATGATCTCGAAATTGCTCGTATCTTTTGGATTGAGACAAATGATAACTCTGTTGTATTCTTTTTCTTCTTCATGTTTGATTGGGTTTCTTTTCATTTATGCAATGTTTTCCATCCTATTGCGAGAAAACAAACAGGTGAATTTCTAAATTTAATGTGTTTTTTTTTTAATATTATAATTTTGGTGTGTATTTTTTTTATATTTTAACTTTTGAGTAATCCTC
Organism: Lippia alba; assembly: GCA_037834125.1. Lineage (NCBI taxonomy): Eukaryota > Viridiplantae > Streptophyta > Magnoliopsida > Lamiales > Verbenaceae > Lippia > Lippia alba. The sequence continues at coordinate 3,044,593 of JBBMKE010000009.1, forward strand.
TTTTTGAAGAAGAAGAATCACTGTAGTGAACAATAATTTCATTTTTTCAAAAAGAGGATTTAATACAAAAATTTATGAGCTCGTGTATGTACTTATGAATATTTGTATTAAATCATCTTTGAATAAACGGAATCACTGTAATTTCTCTTTTTCAAAAAGAGGATTACCCCAAAGTTAAAATATAAAAAAATATACATCAAAATTGCAATATGCAAAAAAAACCACACTAAAATTGGAAAAAGCCAAACAAACACGATAATAAAGACAATCATAATAATACTAATTCTTTTATACAATCTATCACGATGAAGCTGAATGTTCAACATGACACAAAATGCATTAATGTTAATAGATAATACTAATCTTTTTATACAATCTATCACAATAAGCTAGTACGTACAACATGACACAAATACATTAAAGTTTTTTCTTTCTTTCTTTCTTTCTTTTTTTTTTTAAAAACAAAATACATTAGTGTTAATATGTTATGTTATTGATTCTTTCAGGCACGATACAAATTATATCAGTATAAAAATATAATTTGAGTGTCCAATAAAAAATAATGCAACAAAGTAATATGAAAATTTGATACGATAAAATAATACGAGTATTCAATGTGGCAAGATGCAACAAAATCAGATTTCCAAGGATATAAAAAGAAACTTAAACTAGGAAGACCATATTTCCAAGGATATAATTGAATTCCTGCAGGCTGCAGCTTATCTGAAACTTCATTACTCAAACAAATCACAAAACGATTATTGCGTCATTTTGAGCAACTGCAATCTTCCTCAATCAATCAGATCCACAAAACAAATTACAGAAAATCATAAGCCTGTAAAGAATTGTTATAAGTTATAACCACCACCACCATCACAAAACCTACATTTCCTACACCTTCAAAATGATGTTATCTGAAAATAGATAACATATGAATAAAAGTCATGCCTTATTATGTTAAGTTATTCCAGCTTTTGAAGCCTCGGGGACCGCCGCTTCGGGGTTCCTCCGGTCTGTCTCGTTCGTCGTGGTTGTGGTCTCTCCTCTGTCTTAAGTGCCTCCATTTTTTCACATAGAGGAGAACAACTTTGTGTGCTTTCTTCATGATCATCCGGTTCTTGTTCAAGCATCCTCTGTTTCCATCCCCTCGGCCTTCCCCGTTTTCGCACCTGCTTTTCTTCAACTTCATTATCATATTCATTGGTGCAATCCAGCTTTATTGGTTTTTGTTTTCCGTTGGCTCTTTTAGGAAGGTCGTATTCTGGTCCCAACAAATCCAAGTAACTTTCGAAGTTAGGACGGCCTCTTCGTCTCCTACGTGGTTTACGCTCTTTTGAAAATAGGTGGTCTTTTTTCTCCTCTAACTTGGGACGATTTTCCAATTTTACAGGAAATTTCCACTTCAGACGTCTTTTCTGTCTCAAATCACGTTTTGATTTAGCGAATTCCTCACTGGATACTACTTCCACCTCCATTTTATCCAAGTTAGGCGATAAATTATCAACTCTAACAAATTCAAAACCGGGAGGCCTTTCAGGACTCGAGAGGTGGTGCTCTTCTGCATGATAAGGAGCAATCAATGTGCCGTTTTCTGTTATTTTTAGTTCTCCGTCCTCGTTGGATTTTTTATGTTTTGCAGAAACACCAACTTTTTGTTCTTCCTCAAATTTTTGATTGGTTGCAGAAACAACAACTTTTTGTTCTTCTTCCCCATCGCATTCTTGATGTTTTGCCGAAACACCAACCTTTTGTTCTTCTTCCTTCTTGGTTTCCTGATGTTTTGCAGAAACCCCGACTTTTCCACCTTTCGTTTTCTTTAAGCGCTTCCTGCATTTGTTTCTCTCCCTTTCCCAGTCCCACTTCAATCTCCTCTGTGGCTTTCTCTTGACTTTTGTAGTTGACTTTGGATTTGGAATTTGCCAGGGAAGCATATATGTATTGTGGCGGGTTGCAATAATGTCACCTGAGTCACAGAGCTTTGAGAGATGAAGGTTCAGTAGTACTGAGTGTGACCATGGTAAATTTTCATATTCTTTTCTGAGGAACTGAGATATAGATTCTTCGGTGGAACCTCGTTTCTCGTTCAGCTCCCTAAGTGCCCTCTCTATCATCTGAGAAAGGTAAAGACAGTGTGTTTCGGAAACACTTCAATGAAAAACCAATTCCAGGGTAGATATATACAGTTGGTGGAATCAATTATAGACATGTTATCTGCATAGTTGATAGTAATTTGAAAGGGACACAGGAAAGAGGGAAAGACAATAAACAGGAAAAAAAATTCAAACACAGGACAAGGATTTGATCAAAATTTATATATAATAAGCTGACAAAATTGAAATATTCAGTAAAAAGCAGGAGATTTTATTACTCAAGGGCAGCCACACTAACTTTATGGATATTATATACAACATCAATGAGTTATAATCGGAGAACAATTAAACGGTCACAAAGATTTGAGGGGGTGAAAAGCAAACTTTCCAGAAATGGAGCTTGAGTTTTTGCCATTTTCTTTTTGGTCAAAAATAGCCCAAGTTCTGTTCATTGTAAACTTTGTAAGAAACTGATGACTATTGTAATAAAATTCAATTTTTAGAGCCATTGCTGCTGTATATTACCTAATTGCTGAGATTCTGACCATTTCATTGGACTCATTTTCTAATGTTCAATGTTGTTAAGTTTTATAACAATTGTTCTGTACAATGATGACAGTGTTTTATGTTATTATCTGCGGTGTTAACATATCATGGTTATTCAGTTTCTCAGCACCAAATCTTTGCACTTTTTCTTGTAAGTAAAGGAAAATCACATATCATTAATGTAGCTTCAGATTTCAAACCAGGACGGAACCATTAAACGAAAGGATAACTAATTCAATCCAGTTAAAGAAAAAAATCTTCACAACTGACAAATTACCAAAAACACCCAGGGATTTGAACAAATGTTACGAAGAACACCCTGCCCAGAGTGGTTTTTTGTAATTTCTGAAAAACGAAAGTTGTTTCGTAATTCGGTTAAAACTAGGGTTGTATTTGTATCCCAACAGAATCTTGGCGAACACAAAATACAGACAGGGTTAGCAGTATGAATATCACCTGAATGCACAAACTACATTGTCCAAGAGAACTTGCCATGTCCCAACAACAAAACAGGCAACAGAGAAAAGAAAAAACAGATCCCTTCTCCATACATTAATTTGAACATTCCGACCCTCATTTTAATTGTCCCTCCCTAAGACGAAGATTTTCACTTTCAAACACTGTATAGTTACATAGGCACGCCGAACCAAATGTGAAACATATATATCAAAACTTGCCACAGGCTACTAAAATCTATTTGCAAAATCTAAAATGCTACTGAAATGAGCAAAAAAGGAAAAGAATGAAGGAGATTTGAAACCAATTGAAACATAATTAGTACAGAATACATTATGGAGCTAACACTAAGCAATAACACCTAAGAAATCTAGATCTAGTAAAGGCCTAACAAATTCGAAATTATTCGAATAATTCAGACGGCTCGTCTTAATTAAAGCTATCCCCCTTAGATTCAAATACTTTTGTACTATGTCCAAGCCTATGAATAGCCTTTGAGCATCCATTAATCAATTTCCCAAGATTATCAAATAAAGTTCAAGAATAACAGTTTCTCAGAATGGATTCTATTCATAATTAGGCTGCGTAACATATAAAAAGATAAAGATTCCATTTTGAAACCCTAATCACTTCCCAAATAAGTAAACAAATCCCATCCCAAATTCCAAAAAATCCCCCAAATAAATTAAGAACATGCATACATCTCCCATGCATGCTACAACGAAATGCAGAATACACACTCATACACCCAAAACACAGCCCAAAACCGCAATTCCCAGCACAAAACCGCTCTCAAGCACGTACATTCATTAAAAAACAAACCCCACACGCATTATTCCAAACATAAAAAATAAAGAACAACAAACACACACTTTATAAAAGACGAAAAAAGAGTAAAAGCACAAATCTTGAGATGCTAAAAAGGAGATTACCGCAGCATAGGGGGGATGATCGGGGGTTTTGTAGCGAGAAGCAAACTGGTTCAAACGATCTTGGAGGAGGGTTCTGGCGGCCGGAGTTAAGGGCGCGTTTGGTTGAGATTCTACAAGGTTGAAGACGGCTCTCTGGAAGTTTTCCATGGCGAAATTCCTGGTATTTTGCACAAGGGTTTGAGATTGAAGCGTGTTGCGATCCATTTTCCTGAGGGAATACTGGAGATTTTGGAGAAGATTTTGGGTTATGGTATGAGATGGAGGAGTACTTAGAGAAGTGTTTGGGAAGTTTCGATATAAGTAGGATTGTGTGGGGTATTAATGTTTGGAAAAGTGAAAGGGTTTATCACCTTTTTGGGTAAAATTATTATTTGACCCCTATAAGTTTGGGTATATATAAGAGGCCTGATATGAAGTTTTTTTTGGGGACGGATCCGATGGAGGAAAATGTGAAGACGATGGAGAGAATTTTGAAGAAGTTTTGAGTTTTGATATAAAATAATGAGATTTTATGGCGAATGAAAAGGTCTTTTTAACCAATATATATACACTGATCCAATTCGGAACATTATGAAGAATGAATCCAGGAGAACATTTTTTTTAGGGGAATGGAGAGATTGTTCGAGAGATTTTTGCAGATTTTTTTTTTCGTTTTTCTATTTTTTTTTACATCTTTTCAATTTTTAGGGATATTATTTTTAATTGTATAAAGTTTGTTAGACATCGTGAAAAAGAACTAATTTTTCAATATTTTAATTTTAAATATATTTTTTTGTAATTTTATAATATTATATATAATAAAATAAACTAATAATATTTTAATATCAGTTAGACAGTCGGTAGACGTGAGTAAAGCTTTTTGGTGCTTTTCCATCCGACTTTGAGAACATTTGATAGGACCCTGCTCATAATTTTAGGAATTCTTGTGCTTACAATTTCATGTTAGCTTACAATTTCATGTTATTTCAATGCCTTTTATTTTGTATTTATAATTTCAGGTTTATCTGTGCTCATAATTCAGATCTTATATTTCTCGATTCTATCATTATTTTCATATATCTATTTCATGTCTATCCTCACATATTCCTTGATTCTATCATTGTTTTCATCGATCTTTTTCATGTTTACCCTTTTCTGTGACAACTTTTCTCTTTTTCTCTCCCTTTTTTCTCGATTCTATCATTGTTTTCACCGATCTATTTCATGTTAATCCTCACATATTCCTTGATTCTATCATTGTTTTTATCAATCTATTTCATGTTTACCCTCTTCCGTGACAACTTTTCTCTTTCTCTCTCCCTCACGTGATATTCTAAATTCACATATTTCCACATATTATTTTCGATCCTCACAAATTTTTCTCACATGTTCCTCGATCCTCACAAATTTTCTTTTTCTTAGACCTCCCTTAATATTTTGGATTCACATATTTCTTCATTCTTTTATTTTTTGTTGGTTTATTTCATCTCGATTTTATCATTTATTTTTGTTGGTCTATTTCATCTTTACCCTCTTAGACTTCCCGTGATATTTTGGATTCACATATTCGTCGATTCTATCATTTTTTTTAGTTGGTTTATTCCATCTTTACCCTCTCTCTCACGTGACAATTTTTCCATTTTATTCATTTTTTGGTAGAGCTATTTCATGTTTACCCTCTCAACATAACAAATTTTCTTATCTTTACCGTTTGGATTCTATTCATTCTTTGGTAGAGCTATTTCATGTTTATCCTCTCAACATAACAAATTTTCTTATCTTTACACTCTCTCTTACGTAATAAATTTTCTATTAGAGATCTATCTGAATTCACATATTTGGATATTCCACATATTCATTGATTCTATTAAAGATATATTTGAATTCACATATTCCACAGATTTCTCTATCCTCATGCGACAAGTTTTTTCTTTTTCTGTCCATATTCTGAATTGGCATATTCATCAGCAACATGTTTCTTCCTCGACTCTACCCCTTTCTTCTGGATCAACAACATACATTCATTTATTGTTCTCTTACTAGGTTTTTGTTTACGGGACTCCTTTGTACGGTCTCCCTCACTTTGAATTATAGTTTGGGTGACAAAGTTTCTGGACAAACATTCAATACACCACATTAATCTTCGCATACGGTGAACTTGACGTGACCCACGTTGATTTTTAACATAATTCTATTTTATTTAAATATAAATCAATAATTTTCTCTTTATTGAAATTTTAGAACAGAGCTCCTATGAGATTTTTCAAATTGAATTAGATATGAGGGTCCGTTTCAAATTCATTTATGATCAATACTGAAATGTTCCTTTTACTATCACAATAATTAATCATCTTACTCCTCTAATCGTAGATACTATATAGAATAGAATAAATTGTTCAAAATTTTAAAATTATTTTGTACTCAAACCAATAGACCTAGTGCATGATTTTGAAAAGAAATAGATGCAGTAAGGGGATTGTGGATTTTATTCAAAAATTTAAAATTGGTTTGTACTCAAACTAATAGATCTAGTGCATGATTTTAAAAAGAAATAGATAGTGAGTGGAGTGTGGATTTATTTTGATAGAAACAGAGGCAACAGACGCCAATTTTTTTTAATGAAACGTAATAAAATAATATTTATAATCATAGCTTATAGTTTACCAATTGAAGGTATTTACTGGTTTATGTAGCCATTATTGAATGGTATAAAGAACATACATTTACAAATTTAAGCAAGAAAAAAAAAATTCTTTTCTTTTAACAAAAACTTGTGCTCGAGTTTGTAAATAGGATTTTCGAAAAAGAAAAGCTAATATATTAAAAAAAACGAAGAGCAATATTTATACTTTTCCAAGTTAAAAAACAATTTTATTAATGAAAAATATCCCAATTAGCATATAATCAAGCCAAAACGTAATCGTATCCGCATGAAATTCCAAAATAATTGGACTCCCACATACATTAATTAATATATTCTTACGAATTTCCAAAATCGCTCAACTACTTTCGCGATTTTATTGAATATAACAACACTACTTTGTAGCTGTTTCTGCACTGAAATAAGGCCGGAATGTTTTCATGACTTCCTCGTACGAAGCTCTCTTGTGATCCACAACCTGGGATAAAATAATCCTGCTGTTAAGGATAATCATACTCATTAATCCAGCTTAATCCTGGAAGACATGAAGGGAAGTACCTGCTCAATGACTTGTTCAGGTGTAGCCCATTTCCAGTCTGAGAATTCGGGCTTTGTTTCACCAGTTGCTAAGTTGATTTCACTCTCCTCTGCTGTGAACCTCATAAGAAACCTGTTCGTCATGAGGAATTTTTCCTTGTAAGAAGGATTAAGACACGGGTTTTTCACGGAAATGGCGAACATACACAACTTAAAGAGACGAAACATCATTTGATCGAGAAAATTATGTCCTAAATATATAGGGCGATGATGTCGCCGAACATGTATAAGTCGCGATCTAACCATTTTTGTGCCTGTCCACACCAATCTCCGCGCAAAAAACGATTCAGTTTTGCTTTAGACGCAGGAGGGAAGTCATAGGTCAACCATTGTGAAACCTGAAAATTCACAAAACCTCTTTTAAAGAAAGAAGAAGGGGGTAATTACACTGAGATACCGAAGGTTTGCCCTAATTACACAAAGTTCCCTTCAGTTTCGAGATGTTTTCATGATTTCAACTCAAACCTTTTATCAATACTCTATTTTTGATTTGTTACTCTACGGTCAATTTTACACTTTTGATTAATAACCATAACAGCATGCGTCAATGAAGCCTCAAGGTAATTGAGGGGAAGTTTGAGTAATTTAGTAAAACCTCAGGGTATGCCAGTGTAATTATTTGAAGAAGAAACAAAGTTCTTTCTGTTTTACAACTACATTAAATTCCAGTAAAAGTTGTAAGGTTAGAACAATCTCCGTGCACAAAACATTAAGCAAACGGAAAATGGCTGTCTTCCTAATTGTTATAGTTAAACTCAACATGATTTGCATAAAAGAAGAACTCTACGTACCTCAGCCACTATTTCAGCAGATATTACTCCAGTTTCTTCCCTTAATTCTCTGACTGCTGCAGCCCTCGGGTCCTCGCCCTCTTCAATACCACCCTGATCATCGAACATGTAATAAACTGATTAAAAGCAATCATTCGAGTCCAAAATCCATACAAGACTAGCCTATTAGCTTAGGCGAGCAGAACAGTGAAAACCACCGGTTTCCTATATCATCAGTCGCGGTCCGTGACTCACGAAAAAAGATGATTATTTGAAAGTGAAACTAGATTTCATTATTAGGAATCTTTAAGAGTTAATATTCATAACCTCCAAGATCATGGACCTTCTGAACTATCAGTGGAATTACCTGAGGCATTTGCCAGATCCCAGGAACATTCAATCTAGAAGCCACAAATACCTGCAAATACACAAGAAAATCTTCATAATATAATGTCCAAATCTCTATACAGTTATGGAATTTGGTTTTCCGTTTTAAGTCGATCTTGTACTTAATGATCTCATCAAGAGAAATAACTTCAACAGCCAAATACACACATGAGAAAAATAACATTAAAATTAGATATTCAGTTAATCCTACTTTAAAGCAGCTACAATCTGAACAAGAATCAAAAAGTTTTTTAAAATTCACAAACTATGAGATGAGCAAACAACAAAATATCTGGCCTAGGGCACTAAAAGCGGAAATTACATTTTCCCCCTTTACATTCGACATCATCAACCACAAATAATTTCTTAAGGCAAAATCTTTCTCAGAATCTCATATTGTCGTCACTATATCAATCCCCGAAAATAATATTAGCGTTTTATGACACAAAAAGGGATAACCATGCAAACTCTTAACTCAAATCAGCAAAGACTAAGACTTTCATGCTGATAAATACTGAAATACTTATCTTGGAATTAGGAAAAAAAATCAATAAAAATGCAATCTTTTCTCACCAAATTATCCTTGTTGATGAGACAGACTCCAACATTTGGGCGATAACCAGACGGCAAACCCTCCATTTGACTTTTCGCCTCTTTTTCTTGAGATTCACTTGGGGAGCTAACAAAGTGAAGACTGGAGAATGATAAGAAATTGGAGAGACTTTGATATTTTCTTATATCAAAGAGAAACGAATTCATATGTACCAAATTTGATTTGACGTGTACGTCAATCGTCATCAAATTTTAACAATACTTACATGTTATTTTAAATTTTTTTATATAAAAATATCAAATATAGTGTCCGATAATCTTTTTAAAACTTTGTATACGAAGATGTTGAATAATATTAATACGAGTACGACACTCTTAATCTTACCATTTCAGTATCATGTTTCATTTCACCAACTGCAATATTTGGTCTGTCAAATGACAAGCAAATACCCAGACACTAACGATATAGAGAAATAAGTCGAAGATTTCTCTAGCATCAGATTGATCCTCTGACGCTCAAATCAGATTACCAAATTAGAACAGTGAGTTATGGAAAACTGAAATAAAAAGTTTAGAATAATTACCTTTCCCAAATAACTGGATTGATATTTATAATGAATAATGTAACGCCCCGTTTCTTCAAGTCATAAATCAAGAAATATTCTGAAAAGGATATTTGATTAAGGGGCATGTTGTCGCGATGATCTCTATCAGCATCCAATCACAACGCGACACATTGATCTTCTCGGATTTCAAATTCAGGTAACGCGACACGTGTGCGTTCGAGTGAATTTCTAATTAATTCATTAATCACTTATACTTGGTAAAATTATAATAATTTCATACATTAGAATTTTAGTATAATTATGTGATTATATGAAA
>JBBMKE010000009.1:3054524-3069836 GCA_037834125.1 Lippia alba
GATTCGTGTGAGCCACGATGGTGTGGGATAGAAAGTAGGGTCGCAACCTTCTAGCATCACCATTATGGCTGATGCTAACTTTTTCATCTCGGAGTATCTTTGTTCAGCTCTTTGTAGAACATTGCTAATGCACCAAATAGACTTTTGTAATCCATCTTCCTCCCTGATCAGGGAGAAGCTTATGGCCTGTCTGGTAACTTCCAGGTAAACATAAAGTGATTCTCTTGGGATCGGCTTAGCGAGGATAGATATTTCTGGATATGAACCTGCTGAGAGACGCGACCCTGCCTGTCAAGCGTTGTACTTTCCTGGATTGCTTTGATCTTGGTCGGATTGGCTTCTATCCCCCTCTCTGGCACTACGAATCCCAAGGGCTTTCCTCCTTTTACTCCGAAAGAACACTTTGTTGAGTTCAACTTTATACTATATTTTCTGAGTACCTGGAAAGCTTCTTTTAGGTCTGTCAGGTGATCGACAGACTCCTTGCTCTTTATCAACATATCATCTATGTATACTCTCATGATGCCTCCTATCTGCTCCTTGAACATCCTATTTATAGAGTGCTGGTAGGTAGCACAAGATATGGTAGTACCCCTAGTAAGCATCCATTATACCTAATAGCTCGCATCTTGATGTCGAATCCACCATTTGGTCAGTGTTGGGTGAGGGATAAGAATCCTTAGGGCCTGTGCATCGTTCAAATCCCTATGCATCGCGATGTAGGGACCTATGTATCTCAATTCTGTTGATGACCTGTAAAGACATCTATGTTTCTTTTTTCTTTCGGAAGGAAGTCTATTAACCTTCCTGCTAGCTCAAGTTCAAGATGCGAACCCATCCTGGTTACCCTGGCAGGAATGCCAAGAAGCAACTCCACGGATAATAGTTCCTCCGCAGGCTGAATATTTGGATGTGCATTCTTCTAGTTTTCTTCATCATCGTACTCCATCCATCCTTTTCCCTTTTCACTCCCAGCTCTTTTTGCTCATCTCTGCTTGAAAATAGATTAGTCTATGCAACACTAATAAGAGACAGCTAATCTTCAGGGGTTTATATAGTTTTGAGAAAACAATAGAAGGAATAAAATCGAGCTTACAACAAACTTATGTCGATAACACCCGCACCACTTAGTTCTAGTGACGTTCCTTTATAGCAGTTTTTAATTTATAAATATTCATGTCACAATATCAATAAATTAATTACATAAGAGAGTTTCAAAATTCTTAGGCTTTTGAAGGATTCATCTTACGTAATAATTACTCACAGAGGCTTTCTATTTTAATTAATCAGAATGGACACAAAATTTTTTAAAACTGCACATATTATTGGTTTTCACTAGCCATACAATGCACATAAGCATATAATAATAGTTTGTTGGATTCTAAACATAAATGCCCTGATTTCATCACTATGAGAACCCGACTATGATCTAATATTCCAGAAATTCACCTTGTTATAAATTCATGCAACACAAAATGTAAGTAATTTTTGCCACCAAGATATCAAAGCAATGCATTCTTCAAAGGTAATCATATCTCTATGTCCCACTTCAATTTGTAAGATACCCTCTTTTTATTTCCTTGAATTAAAAAGAATTAGTAAGTCATGATTTGGAAGAACCAGGTTGCAATCGATAAAGGAAAACGTACATCACAACTCATGCACATATCTCTAAAATATTTCAATGCATTTAGGCCAAAAAAGAATAAAGGCACCATTGCACCAAAGCCTACACGTTGCATGATTTTTAGGAACAAAATAAGAAGAAAAATAAGGAGAACTTATCTTAGAGACTTGAGGTCGGATCAACACATTCTCATATCTCAGCTCGATTATCGAGATTTCCCATAGAAAAGCCCAACATTTCATCAGTCGGTATAGCGATATTAAAGTGCTAGGTTTTCAAAACGGTTCAAGTATTGTTGTGGGTCGGTCATTCTATAGTACTGTAGCAGGCATGAGACATTGCAGTAGGCAAGAAGTCCATTTGCCATAACTTCCTGGCTAAATGGTCCAAATCCTGTCAGAACTCCATGCGGGCCTACCTACAGTCTCTTCTCCATATCGTTTAGTCATTCGAATAATCTGACCGCCCAACCAGGGATGTGCTTGCCCCAGATCCTGTCTGATCCTTTGTTGGTTTGCTATTAGCGTTCCTGTTCATTGGTTTACTAGCGACCCTCCTGCCTAATTGTTCTAGCATTCGCACCATCTGGATAATAGGAGAGAACTCACTGTGCCGCGTCCCTCCTACATGGTTGGGTTGAGTCACCCATTCTCTTGGAGTCATGTGTGAAGCCCCTATCACAGCTGGTGGGATGCATCCTCCTTCGCCTGTAGGAAGGCCCTCTGGTACCTGCGTGGCACGCGCGTGCGCGCCTGTCCCAGGAGGTGGAATGTTGGTAAACAAAAAAAAGTAAATTTAACTGGGCCGTCCCATACCCCCCAACATGGACCAAAAACGCATGTTGGTGTATATCACTAACCCACTACATCATGACATCCATAAACATTTTCTTCCATGTAAACGTGGCCCAAGGGTATTGCCAAGATTAGGTGTATGCTCTTTGCATACGCAAATAGTGCGGGCCACAACCGGGCTTTGAAATTAAGTCAAATTGGCCTGAAATCCTAATACTCGATAGCAAACACTATATTACACCATACACCTAATTCCTCTCTCTGCTAATATCATGAAAAACAAGGTAAATATATTAAATCCACCAAGGCCCAACTAATAATATCAAATACCATGAATATTAATATGCATCTTGGGAGACTCTAAAATCTACAGTTAATTAATACTGATAAATACATAGATATATAGTTTGAGCGCAAATAATTGCAGTGGATTTCTAGAGTAAAAACTATACCCTCGCAATAATCAATTAATTTGCACTATAAATAACTTCGTAGGCCAAAGACAACCTTGACATCCGAAATAACATAATTTTAGGATAGCTTCATTACGAGTTGTAATTATATTATTTTTCACAAAATTGATATAAATATATAAAATTCTATATATATATATATATATATTATATTTTCTATAATGTAATTATATAGGAAGCTAGATGTTGTTCTATATTTTTTTATTGAAATACTTTTCCATCTTCTCCTTTAAAGTACAACATAGGAAGAAAACCTAGTTATATTTTTCACTCCATTTTTTAACAATATTACCATATACCGATATGATTGAATACTGCACTTATATTTTTTTAGTTCTATATCAATATTTGTTTTAAAAAAAAAGGTTCTATATCAATATTATCTAGCATTCCTCAGTAACTCATTTTTATTATTATTATTTTTACAAAAATATTAACAAATAACTTTAACATAATATGTTGCTTGTCAATTTTTTTAATAAAAAAAGCATTGTTTCAAAGCCCTTTTTAATATATTATTTGCAATACTCAAACATTAGAAACTTAAAAAACAAATAAATATATTTTTTAAAAATTTTCAAACACTCCATTGTTTTTCTTTGTGGTGATAATGTACAGTTATTTTCTTGTAATGCGAGCTCAGTCGGAAAAGAAGAAATATATAAGCTTTTATAATTATATAAGCTTTTATAATTACCAGAAGAGAAATACACCAAGCACACGCATAAATACAATTGAATGCTTGTGCCTTATAATCAACATTTTGTATAATAGTATTAGTATATATATAACCCAGAAAGCAAAACCCAAGATTCCCTTTTCAAAAAACTCAATTCACACTCCATCAAGATTGAATTTTTATCACCACCAACACAAAAAAGAAGACAATTTTCCCCCCTTTTCTCCAAGAAAGCTGCAATCTTGGTGGGAGAGGGAAGAATCGATGGATGATCAGGTTGTGCAGCGAGTATTCCAAGAAGGTGGTCGTGATTTCTACCAGCAACAGCCTTCAACTTCTTCTTCATCGTCCATTCTTCAGTCTCTGCCCCTTCATGTGGTATGCCCCCTTTTCTTGATGTATTCAGTATTTCAGTTTAGTTTCTTTCAACGCAAGTTTGATTACAATTGCTGAATTGGTGGAATTGTTTCTTGTTTTAGAAGTTTGAGGAATTTAGGACATTGGTTAGAAATTAAGTAAGTGTGATCGAATGTCGTCTCTGCTATTGGGTTGTTTATGGATGGATTTTATATGCGGGAAATTGAAGTTGGTGTTAATTGTGTTGTCTGAATGTGTGCATTGAAGTTCAATTTACAGTTCAATTAATTGCTTTCTTATTCTTGTTTTTTTGTTTTGTTTTGTTTTTGCAGTCTTTTGATCATGGGTACTACTTGTTGGTGAAATCAATTCAAGAGCTCAGATCAAAGAAAGATGGGGTGGTCACTATTGGGATTGGGGGTCCAAGTGGATCTGGAAAATCGAGGTATGTTCTTTTTCATGTAATTTCAGTTTTGGCATAATTTTCCATTATTTGTTTTGTGGATTGTTTTGTACTAAAAAGAGATGATGTTGTGGTTCTTGAAGCTTGGCTGAAAAGGTAGCATCTGTAATTGGTTGTGTTGTTATTGCAATGGAGAACTATCGCACTGCCGTTGATGATGGCCATGATTTGGATTCAATTGATTTTGACCTTCTTGTCAAGAATCTTGAGGTACGTTTTTCGTGTTCATGTGTGTGCTAGTCTATTCAAATTGAATAATATGGGTTTTATAACTGAGTTTCTTTTCTTGTTTTTTTTTTTTTGTGCAAAAGGATTTGGTAAATGGTCGCGATACATTGACCCCAATATTTGATTTTCAAAGAAGAAGGCGAATCGGTTCGAATGCTATAAAAAGCACTTCATCTGGGGTGGTAAGGCGGTGTTTGGAATTTAAATGTGTATCAAGTTTTGTAAATTACTACATTGCAATTGCAGAGTGTTTGGAGGAAAAGGTCTAAAAGCAAATTTAGACGATAGAAAGAAGATTAGAAGCTGGGAAAATAACCCCAAGGGTGATTCTAGCTTCTATCTGATTTTAGTTTATTGTCAGCAGAAGCAACACTACAGAACACTCCATTTCTACTTTCTTTAAGCTAAAAGCAGAAAACCACTTTCTCAGACTCAGTTATTTCATAAAGTTACGATATCTGATTCTCCACTTCTTGATTGTAGGTTATAGTTGATGGTACTTATGCCCTGCATGCAAAACTACGCTCTTTGCTAGATATACGAGTTGCTGTGGTAATCTTTGTATATAATTTCAACTTTGGTCATTTTATATATCTGTTACACATATAATTTGACTTCTATTTGTATTAAATCAGGTTGGTGGTGTTCATTTTAGTTTACTTTCCAAAGTTCAATATGATATTGGAGAGTCGTGTTCGTTGGACTATCTCATTGACAGCATTTTCCCACTTTTCAGAAAGCATATTGAGCCTGACCTTCATCACGCACAGGTTTGTATCCCATATGTCAATTTCCTAATATTTAGTTATTAGATTTCTTCTTATTCTTGATTGGCTTCATTTCTAATGTAGATCAGAATTAACAACAGTTTCGTTTCATCATTTAGAGAGCCGATTTACAAGCTCAAATGCAAAAGTGAGGTAATAAATTCATGACGAATCTTGATATTGTGGAAAACCATGATTTTTTGTGAAATTTATCCATTTTTTTGGTCTGCGACAGTCTGAAAGTGGGCAGGCTTCCTACATTTTTCATGGAAAAGAAGCACAAGTTGATAAGTAAGTTGTTAAATGCTTGGAATTTTACGGATTTACTCCTTTGCATGAAGATGGTCAATTGCCATTTCATTTGTCACTTTGTTTATGTTTAGTAGAATCTGAGCTTGTGGAAATTTTTGCTTCCAAGTTTTATTGAGATGTACTTGAGACCGCCTTCTGCAAGTGAAGAGGCAAGAATAAATGACTGGATCAAGGTGCGACAATCTGGTATCAAATACTATCTCTCGCTTGGTGATCAGAGGATTGTTGATAAAAATTACATAATCCGCCCAAGAGCCGAATTTGAGGTAATTCTTTTTTTCTTTAATCTTTGTCCACCTGTAATTTTGCTCTGTATAACCGCTATAAATGGAAAATGTGTTATGCGCTTAGGAACATTTAATAAAATACATATACTTCTCATAATAAAATTACCTTTTTGCCCTGGAATTTTGTTTAAAGCAAGGGTCTGTGAGCTAATTTAAATTACAAAGGGTGTTTTATGCTCATTTAGCCATAAAGCATGGTGTTGGGTGCAATTTTTTTCTTTAGTTTTTTTTGTTATCAAGCTCTTTGAGTATCAAATATTTGCACTTCATCCTTTCTGAATGTATCAGGTAGGCCGGATGACATTGGGTGGTTTACTGGCCTTGGGATATACTGTTGTTGTCAGTTATAAAAGGGCATCAACTTCAGTTATGGATGGCAATCTTTCAGTGTCATTGGAAACGATTGACACTTTGGGAGAGACTTATCTTGTACTCAGGGGCACAAGTAGAAAAGTATGGATTCTTTCATCGTCTTTTATTTATCACTATGTTCGTCCCCTAAAAATTTTAGTGCTCCTCAAAACTTTTTTTTTAAGGGTGGAATTTTCAATTTTTGTGTAGATAGTTGGGGCCGAACTGTCGAGACTTGGTGTAACTGGACCATGGATCACAAAATCATATCTCGAGATGATACTTGAGAGACAAGGTTTCAACTTGGATCTATGTTGATGTTTATTTTTATCGCATTAGTTTACCATCAGACTTCATTTTCCTACTAAAAAGTGCCACCAAAGTGTCCTAGGTGACACTTACCGCACAAGTGATATTTTTGGGCCAGAAAATGAAATTAGATAAGATACGGTAAACATGCAACGAATCGAAATCTTTAGGTAACAACCAATAAAAGTTGGAACTTTAGGAGGCAAAGTGTAAAAGTGTTTATCCCCGATTCTATATTGTATGTCCTCAGTTTGATCTGATCAAGTTTACTGCATTGTAAGTCATCTCTCTTTCTAACAAAGTTCCCCAAAATTGCAGGGGTTCCACGGCTTAATACACCACCACTTGTATCTAGTGCACCGGTAGCCCCCACTCAGGAAAGGCCGATTGCAGCTCCAAAACCGCTTCGCATATCTCCAAATTTTGTCAACAAAATTGAAGATTTATCTCAGCCATGGACTCGGTCACCTACTAAGTCTCAAATGGAACCTGTTCTGGCAACATGGCATTTTATATCACAAGATCCTCAACAATCTGATGGATCCATCGCTGGTAAGTCTCAAATCAGTTTCTTTTCTCTTTTTCCTTTTTGAACGTGAATCTATTCTTCTGATGAAGCAACTACAGGTGCTCTCTCTTCCAGGGATGGCCAGCAGCTTGCTCCAATGCCTGAATCCTATGACTTGGATAGAGGATTGCTTCTTGCTGTACAAGCGATACAAGTAATTTTTCTGCTATAAATGATAGAGTTCTTTACATGAGCTTCGTACTGTTTGTAATCTGAGTCGTAGTCTGACAAAATCTTTAGTGAGCACAAAATTGAAATTTTACCATTTCAGGCGTTGTTGGAGAATAAGGGAGTTCCCATCATAGTTGGGATTGGTAAGATGCACTCTCTCTCACTTTCTCAACTAACACTCACCTGAAGTCGTTTAGATTCTTGTAATATTATAGAATAGAGTTGATGGGAACCTAGGATGATTGCATGTGAGATGATTAGAAGTTGGAAATGTAACACTTCTTTTCTTCTTTTGATCTTGTTTTAGGAGGTCCAAGTGGATCAGGAAAGACGAGTTTGGCTCGTAAAATGGCAAATATTGTTGGTTGTGAAGTCATTTCACTTGAGAGCTACTACAAATCTGAACAAATGAAGGATTTTAAGTACGATGACTTCAGCTCTCTTGATCTGCCTTTACTGTCAAAAGTATGCATCTTTATTATCATTTTCCGAATGTTCTTCTCCGCTACTTGTTTTTTGTTTCTTACATTCAACTATATTATCAATTACAAAATTTATATAAACATGATGAGAATTTAATTTAAGCAAATAATTAAATATTATTATACTTTTGATTTTCACACTCATTGAGTGTTATTGCTGGTTCACTTATTAAACATCCTGCTGATTGCAGAATATTGACGACATTAAAAATTGCCGAAGAACAAAAATACCTTTGTTTGATCTGGAGACTGGTGCTAGGAGTGGTTTCAAAGAGCTTGAAGTATCAGAAGATTGTGGTGTCGTACGTCACAAAATACTCCATTAATTTTTTGATTCATTTGCTTCTTTCATTCACATTTTGGAAGTGCTTATTTTTTGCAGGTAATATTTGAAGGTGTTTATGCTTTGCATCCCAACATTAGAAAACCTCTGGACTTATGGATAGCTGTTGTAAGTATGATGATGGAGCAAATTTATTTATTTACTTTTTTGCCCAATCAACTAGAGCTCACTTTTTAGTTAAAATTACACACAGGTTGGTGGGGTCCACTCACATCTAATTTCTCGGGTTCAAAGAGACAAAAATCGAGTCGGATGCTTCATGTCACAAAATGAAATAATGACAACCGTGTTTCCAATGTTCCAGCAACATATTGAACCACACCTTGTTGAAGCTCATGTTAGTTTCAATTTTATATCAGTTTACTTTTATTTATATTATTATTTTTATACTTCTATCTTGTGCAGCTGAAGATTAGAAATGACTTTGATCCAGTTCTTTCACCCGAAAGCTCGTTATTTGTGTTAAAAAGTAATAAGCAAGTAAGTTTGTTTCCTTCACTTCGCTAGATTTTCATGATTTTTTTTATTGTTTATTATATTTTGATGGTCTTATTCTATTTACAGGTTGCTTACCAAGATATTCTGAAAATTCTTGATCCAACCAAGATATGCAGTTCAGTTCAGAATTTCATCGATATATATCTTAGACTGTCTGGAATACCCGCAAATGGACAGCTGGCAGAGAGTGACTGCATAAGAGTCAGAATATGCGAGGGTCGATTTGCAGTACTAATACGAGAGGTTTTTTTTCTTTTAATCTTTTTTTTCTTTTTTGTTTTCTTTTTGACTTATATGTTTTGATGTTTTATTTGATTTTCTTTGAAGCCTATCAGAGAAGGAAACTTTATTATTCAGCCAAAAGTGGATTTTGATATCAGCATCAGCACAGTGGCAGGTCTTCTTAATCTTGGGTAAGTTAACTATTCTGCTGAAGCAAAAACTCTATACCATATTATTAATAAAATGACATTATTGTTACATTTGTGTGATTTCAGGTATCAAGCCGTTGCGTATATTGAAGCATCTGCCTATATTTACCAAGATGGAAAGGTTATACATTGTTATCAGGATATCCCTCACCTCAAATACGCTTTCAAAATCGAATCAACCGAATGTTTTGCTTTGAATTCTTCTTTTAACATCTTTTTTTGGTTCTTTTTTTAGATTCTTGTTGAGATTGATCATTTACAAGATGTCCCGAATCCGTACATTCAAATTAAGGGAGTGAATAAAGAAACAGTTGTGGCTGCTGGCTCTACTCTTAAGCTCGATGGTTCTTACACCACGAAGGTTGTGCATCATTGCTTTTACATTTACATGTTACATTATTGGCCGAGTCAATAAATACGCAGCAACATGTTATTTTTGCAATTTCTGCTCCCTCAGAGTTATCTTCAGATAATTCTTGAAAGATTACCTGCGGTAGAGAGAAATTCAAATGGGATTCATTCTCAGCAAGCTGCGAGACTCCAAGAACTTGTCGATTACGTACAATCTCAGGTATAGCTTTTGTTCGATATACAATAGAATATAATTAAGGATAGTTACACTGATTACCGTGATGTTTGACCTAACTGCACCAACTTCCCTGATGTTTAAGAAATTATAAAACCCTCCCCTGGCATAATTTGTAGCCTAACTCATGTCAACTATTGATGAGTAAGCGTTGCGGGCAAATTATATTGTTCATAGAAATTAGCAACACCAAAATTAATCGATCCAACGTAATGTCAATTCTATGACGGGGGTAGTTCCTTCTGGTTTCGGAAATTAAGTCAAACTTCAGGGTGTTTCGGTGTAAATTATCCCATATAAGTATTAAAACCATATAGAAGTTGATAATATCTCTTTTGGCAATGTGAAATTATGGTTTCCAACAGGGTAACAGTTCGGCTTCAGAATCATCACAGAGCAGAGAAGCTTCTCCGTTGGAAGGCGTAATCGAAGACATGCAATCAAGAATTAAACGTCTTGAAAGATGGCACGCTATCAATACTGTAATTCTACTAAACTCGTCTCTAATTGCCCAAATAAATCCTTTGATACCCTATCAGTCTCTCCGGCAGCACTTCTCTTAACCTATATCTGTTGCTGCAGGTGCTTTGGACATTTTTAATGTCTGCATTTGTCGGGTATTCGCTGTACCAGAGGAAGCGGCAGTGAGTTATGTGTGTGCTGAAAACGGGATTCAATTGAAACCCAAGATCTCCGTAACAACCATGATTTGTACATTGGCTTCAACAACTCTGATACTTCTAACCCTCGAAAGTACGATATTCATAAGCAACACACAGACCTACCTTCTCCAATGGAAAAAAAAGAAAGAAGGGCTAAAAAAAGAGAACTGATATTTCAGCGTTCTCAGAACAAAGCACTGTTGTATTTTAGTACTCGTACAGGTAGGTTTACATGGTTATAACTGACTGATGTGGAATTTTGTGAACTACTGGGCATATTCTGGCTATACCAATTTTTTTTACTTGAAACCTACATCAATCGTAGCTACCCTGATTTGCTCTATCGGGGTTCTCTGACGTAGTATATCAATTAAACTTACTGGCCTCAAAACACACGGTAATAAAAACACTGAAAATACACGGGCTAAAGAACAGTTTTAACGCGCTAGGATACGAGAAACTGAATTAAACACAAACGGTATGTTATTGTTTAAAGCAAAAAGCGCAAACTCCGTCCACACAAGTTTGTTCAATGAAAAGTGTTTCAGTATTAACAGTCTAAGGGTATATTATGGTATAAAGCAAAAAGCGAAAACTCCGTCCACACAAGTTAGTTCAATGAAAAGTATTTCAGTATTAACAGTCTTCAATAAGTTGCACCGAGGCTCCGTAACGCCATCGTAGCATCATGGCAGAGGAAAAAGCTCATTGCTTTTGGCATAATATAAGGCCATGGCTACTAGAATAATTAGCAGAATGATCCACATGTTTGTTCCTGCAAATTTAAATGATGTGATAAGCAAGAAGAACAAATTATCATAACAAGATTATTGCTCATCCTATCTTCGCAATATAGGAAAGACGAGAGCTTACCATCTTTCTTCTTATCTTTGATTAAAGTCACCCTTGCACTTGAATCCATGGACGTAGACAGCAATGCCCTGTATTGAACCATATGCTTAGATCAGTTATACACGGTAACTATACTTCAATTGTACAAAACGAAAAGATTTGAAAACCTTGAATCCGGTGAGAATGCCAATGTCGTCACAAGGCCAAGGTGTGCTTTCTTGATAAGAGTTAGCACCCGCATGTTGGCAGAATTTATAATCAGAACGTTCCCTTCGGTTGTTCCTCTGCAACATTTATCAGTTGGAGATGGTCAAGCTAATTAAAGGAGTCACGATTATGCTAGAGATAAGTTTGTACTATTCTTACATAGCAAGGAGCTTTCCATTGGGTGACACATTAAAAGCACAAACGGGATCTTTGACAACACGTGTTGAACTTATCCTTTTCCATGAGGAAGTGTTCCACTTCACAATATAACAACCATTACCTATTATGGGCATAGAATAGAAAAATTAACTGCTATTGCTAGAAGCTTGTCATTTTGATACGAGAAATGTATTTTAGAAGATGCTAACCTCGCATTGCTGTTGTATATAGAACCTGATCTGTATCTGTAGCCCGTGAGAACCGACAATAGCCAAAAATCTCATCCTGATGTAGGTAAGAAGAATATAGGCAGACAGATAAATCACAGAGTAGAGAACATATATAGACATTTTATGTTCAGTTCTAACAGAATAATATTACTAGCCATAAAATGTGCTATCAAAATTACATTTTCCTTTGGCAGAGAAGCAGCAGATGTTGATGTTGACACGTTCCAGATCCTTCCAGGGCCGCTCCCCACAGATGCAAGAAACTTCCCATCAGGGCTGCATGAGAAAAAAATGCAATCAAATCAACTTTGGGTAGCAAGTTGTTTTCTAGCATAGACAGCAATTGGTGAAATTTAAAAAATGTGAATTTGAGTGAAACCTGAAATCTAGATTTTTCACGGATGAATGAGCTTTGTCATCATCGAGAATAATATCCATCGTTGGCCATTTAAAAACTCTTAACTTGCCATCCTGTACTGCACCAATATGTGATTATCAAAAGATGTACGCCTAGAAACAAAGCACCTAAACAGGGAACGGTAAACAGAATTCATAAAATCAAATAAAAGAAAGGAATATGCAAAGAAACCCATCACATTCTCTTTTGGGAAACATGATTTGATCATAAGCTATAACTAACAAGAATATTGTCTTTTAAATTATATAACTTTCAAGAAAGTGATTGAGCCTCTTATATATTTTTCATCTAACATTTATCATAACTGAAAAGAGAAAAATAGAATAGACATTGCTGACATCTGGCAAGACTTTAGACACTTTATAGTCTGTTTCTGAAGTTGAAATTGGTTTCTCTCATTGATTCACAATGCAGTCTATTATCCAACAGTATGGTATAATAATGATTCATAATCTTTTACCTCACCACCGACAGCAAGCAAACTTCCCTCATTGTCGAAGGTCATAGCTAACTGTTGTCCGACATCTTTCAACTGCTCCAGGACTTTCTCAGATGACTTCAAATCCAACTTATGATCATCCGTCTCAGTGTTCTGATCCCATTCAAACAATCTACAAGGTAAACCAAATTAGAAATAACTTTAGTGCAAAAGAAAGTCAATTTGACATATTTTTATTGCTAGTTGGACAAAGAAGTATTTTCATTGAATAGTAAACAACAAGCTACATTTGAGGGCATACAGCAAATAGAGGTTTCAGCAAAATTTTCTAGCCGTACTTATAAGCCAATCACATCTTTTAGTAGGCACATTGAAAACATGCAGCTGGGTTCAAATAATCAGAGACCGTGTGACTTTGCCACTAGCATAATTTCTAGTGGATACTAGTTGATGATCCATTGATGTATTACGCAATAGGACACCTCAAAGGTTGCAAAAAACAAGAAAACACAAGGAAAAACTTTGAGAGTGTTTGGCTAAGCTTATTTTTAAGAGTTTATAAGCTCTCACATCTTACAAGCTGCTAGATCTTATTTTGTGAAATGAAGATATCAAAGTGCTTGCGTAAAATAACATCATGAGCTTATAAGATATTAGTGATCACCATGTGTAATTAATCAGATAAAGGAAAATAGAAGAATTAATAATCATCCTAAAAATAAGTTGGTATACCCCAACTAAAGCACATACAACCTAAGGATAGGGCATCCTTCTACTCCTTTTCTTGTTCTCCAAGATCTTTAAAATGGGATTGCAAAAGGGAGTTAAGATCTTATAAGCTACTAAACATCTTAATAAGATCAGCCAAACATCCTCATACAAATTATACAATAAAACAACAAAACAATCTGGATTATAAGAGTCTAGACAGTTCCTGTCACATCAATTGGATTGAGCTGGGATGAATATAGGTGTCTAGTAAAAATAATAAAGAGACATGGTTCCTGTCACATCAATTGGATTGAGCTGAGATGAACATACCTGCAATCTTTGGGAAACGAACAAATAATGCCTTCTCCACCAGGATGCACTGCAATTCTGTATGGTAAATCACTACCAGTTCCAAGCTTTGCCACCTTAGGTAGTAAACATCACAATTTTGTAATTAGGCCCAAAACAAAAGGAACAAAAAGAAAAACACGTTGAAGCAAGTAACTAAATCAACAATTTAAATCTTTGGGCAAGTGCTTTTCAACATCCCAAAATATATGCATGCAGTATGCTTACACCTAACAAAGCAGGAGCAGATTTTTTCACCAATTACTTTAAATGAGTTTTATATCAATATGATCTGTTGCCCGGATCTCCCTTCATTCCTTTTAATCAGAATCAAATCCACATAATTGCTGCCAGAGATAGCCACAAATGTCCCGAATTACAGATTAATACCAAAACTAGAGTACCAAAAACCTAAATCAAATCAGAAACACAACATATGAATCACATTCAAATAATCAAAAGCCAAATCCACTAATGTGCACGCATTCATCTTCGAATAAAAATAACGCTATGAATCATTGGCAGGAAAACTCACAGGCTCATCGGCGAGGGCAATAGATTCGAAATCAAAGGACGAGACGAGGAGAGCATTCTGAATCCCGCTGCTGCCTTCTCCACCGCCGCCAGCGAGGACAACGTGGCTTTTCAGAGATTGAGAAGCTGGAGTTTCGGATTCCTTGGAACTATCCTCTTTCACGGTGGCCGCCGGAGGAACCCAGGCGGCGCCGTACAGTGGAACACCGTACTTCTGGGAACTCGATTCGTCGTCGTTTTGGTTGCCCTTCGCCATTGCTCTCTGCTTCTGCCTTCGATCTGACCTTGAAAGTTGTAACTTAAATACTTTGATGTAATTAGGCCAATAAAAATTCAATTATTTTCGTGCACAATGTCACTACTCAGTAAGCCAATGAAAATTAAGTTATTTTTAGTGAACAAAAAAATAAATAAATAAAATAAAGTTATTTTTGTGTACAATGTCACTAGGCCAATAAACATTAAGATTTCAGAGATATAGTTCTACTTATTTCAAAGACATATGTGAGATTTTTTTTTATAAACAGTTAATTATATTTTTTTTATAAATTAATTATCTTCTTTTATAAGTGGTGATTTATATAAAATATAACTTTAATTATTAATATTATCTTACAGAGTCTAATAAATCTAAAACTTTAAAAATATAATATAGTGACTAATGTGTATGATTGGAATCATGGTTCGCAGTCGCGGTCGCGGGAAACGGATCGGGGGGCACCGTTCCAGTTCCAGCGTCGCGGAATGAAACGGTCGCGACACTTTGTGGAACGGAATGCATTTTTACGATAAATATAATTAATTAATATGTCAATACAAATAAAAGTTCTTCTACAATCATATAAGACCACAAATTTTGACTAAAAATACATAAGAAACTGAACAAAGCACAAAAGTACAATGACAAAGCTAACAAAATATCAGCAGACAAAATCTTTTAAACATTTATGAATTATTAATACGAAGAATCAATCCATTAAATAAAATTGTGATCCATTGGTTATTTACTTATTTTTATATTTTAGC
>JBBMKE010000009.1:3102663-3123261 GCA_037834125.1 Lippia alba
TAATAATAATAATAATAATAATAATAATAATAATAATAATAATAATAATAATAATAATAATAATAATAATAATATGTAAACAGTAGGTAGATAACAATTACTATTTTGCACTATTCTTGTGTATACATATCTTCACCCTTTTATATGTGGGGGAGTCTCTTCAATCCTAATTTGTTCAAAATTATTTGTCTTGTAAACGCTTTATATATTTATTTTGAAAATCATTAGTAGCCATCTATTTCCGTCCATTTCTGATAGATTAAAAAATGTTTTCCAATAGAAAATCTCTGTCAATTTTCAACAGTTTTATACTTTTATTAGTGGGACATTTCCCATCTCCCTACTTTGTATCAAGCATTCAACTTACCGATTCTATAAGTTATTTTTCTTTTTTAAATACAAGCTCAATTAAAATTCGAATTTGGATAATTCTATAAGCTGATTTTACTGGATTTTAAGAAAAAAGACTCTTATAAGCTTCACTACATAAGATGGGCTGATTGGATTGAGTTTTAGAAAAAAAAATATAACAAAAAGAAAAAAAAAACACACACACACACAAGATTTTTGGAAAAATTGCACATTTGGTATATCAACTCCATTAATTCCTTCAAAAACTCGATCAATTCCGCATTTTTCTTACATTTTATTTTTCAGCCAAAAAATATGACCGTATCTCTAAAACCAAGTAATTTAGTGCATATTTTTGTCGGAAGCTGATTCAGCCCACCGGAATTTACATGTGACAAACTCGGAGTTCTCCACGTGCAAAATCGGGTTGGATTTTCGGCAGAGAAAATTAGATTTCGATCAAAAAGTGCATTAAATTACATAATTTTTAAAATACGGTCCTATTTTATCAACTAAAAATTAAATATATTAATATGGTTGAATGAATTGAGTGGATATACAAATTTTACAATTTCCCCAAGATTTTTTCGCCTTTTTTCTGGATAAATGCTCTCAACTAAACCCTCATTCCACAATTTAGTTGTTGTTCTAACCGAGAAGATGATTTGAAAGCTCATAATGGCCTTTATTACGAGTCTTTGACAAAAGATCACAAGTTAGTGAGTGTGTGTTTACCCATTCATAAAGCAGTATTAGCTTCGATGCATTATTGAAGAATTATGGTAGCTCATAATTGTTTGCACGCACTCGTGCAACCACATTCTTTATTATTTCCCTTTATTGTTACTCGTGTTTCTAACTACTAACCTTATGTGGTAGGAACACTATTATTCTTAGCTTCAATGTTGTTCTCCCCCAATGAATCAGCCATCAATTGGTACAAATCCTTTTTCTCATGTTATATATATTTCATTTATTAATTATTGGTTCGAGTTCATTCGGATAACCTCTAATTAATCTAATAAGATGTTAACAATATTTATGAATTTGAACTCAGTCGGATAACCTCTAATTAATCTAATAAGATGTTGAAAATACTTATGAATTCGAGTTTAGTCGGACAACCTTTAATTAATCTAGTAAGATGCTGAAAATACCAAACTACGTCCTTCGTTGGTTCAGCAAGTGTATATTGTTGATCAATCAAAATGTTTTTTCTTAGAGATATTTTCATTCTTGTCCTGTATATAATGGATCATTATTTAAAACTCGTACTTTCCATTCGTAAAAAGTGAACCGAACGTCTAAAAGTTGTCTTTATAATGATGAATTTCGAAACTTATAATTGTAAATATGTGTACAAATAAATATATATTTTGGTTGTCAATCTCCTATTTGGGTTAATTTTAAAATTCACCCAACATTAATATATACCTATGTGAGTCATTTGATTTATAATAATTTCTTTAATTTTTTTTTAATATACACCCCATGGAGAGTTTTGAACCTAGTCACTAGCCTAAAAAAATATTTTTATCACTTAGACCATCCTGTTGGCTTTATTTTTAAAATAAACCTATTTAAGTCTTTTTCCTGCCTGCATATAACTAACTTTTTAGAGGGACAAAATTTTCATTATTACGACATATAATGCAAGAGTTTGTCATAAAGTCAATAATTAATGGAAAGAAATTCTATCCAATATGACATGACCACCACAATAATTTTTTAAATGAATATATCAATTTTAATGAAATTAAATGCATTTTATTCTCTACACGTTGTTAGGTATAATTAGGAAAAAAATAATAATTCCGAATCTATATTCCCACTTATCTCATTAACACAAGTTGAATAATAAATGTTCAAACCTTCCCCCTAATATTAGGCTGTAGCCACCCACTGAAGAATTAAATCTGTCATTTATTTTTGAGTTCATTCACAAAGTTCAGACATAGAATTCAGTCGTACGATTTGATCAGTCGTATCCATACATGTGAATCTCCTTATAACATTACCATATTTCACATTTCTCACAAGGATTGCTTTGTGCAACGAAATTCCTCCATAAATGCTGCTCTTGCTATTCCATAAAGTCGATAAGCCAATTCTAATAAATATAACATCTGATTACACGAATTATTTGAGATTTGAAAAATTATGAATAATTTCTAAAACATTCTTTGAGATTTGAAAATTTATGAATAATTTCTATAACATATTCTAAGGTTGGCTAACGTTTGTTACTATGGTCAAGAATTGACAAAAAGAGAACTAAGGCATTCATAATGAGAAAAAGAGAAATATCATCGTTAAAATCATTTTAAATTATTCCTATCACATATTCTAAGGTTGGCTAACGTTTGTTACTATGGTCAAGAATTGACATAAAGAGAACTAAGGCATTCATAATGAGAAAAAGAGAAATATCTTCGTTAAAATCATTTTAAATTCTTTGTGTAAGATGTTTTCAGTAATTATATATCTCCAAAGAGGTTTATATGATTAGGCTGAATCTGGGGGTATGAGAATATACTTTTCCAGCACTAAAATCCTGACTATGCCACCCATGACGAGCCATTTTCCATAGCTATACTATTAAAGAAAAAAGATAAAAACAACATAAATACATACGGTAACAACAAACGCTTTGGAAGACTTTCACTCCCACAAGTCTGAAGAAGCACAAATGTTTTTAACTTCAGAGCCATACAATGATACAATTCCAAATTGAAGCATATCTACTAATAAAACAAAAGGAATAGGCAATGTTTAATGTTACATGATACAGTTACACTCTGCTCCCAAACTAATGGGAGATAACATATAATTCTAGCGATTTCGGCAAATTAATGAGGATGAATTCAAGCTACTCCAAGAGTTTGTTGCAAGTGCCAACACCAACAGCAGCAGCAAGATGCCAACCAGCATGTAGAAATGGGGTTTCCGGGAAAAGATCATCAGCAATGAAAAGTGCTCCTCCTAATATCGACGACATCTTATGCATGTTGTGGGCCGTTTTCAGACCTGGATCTTGAACTGCTCTCTTTGCAAATGCAACCTGAATCAAATTATCAGATCTTTGTTTTCAAGCAATTTTATCAAAGAATTTGTTCCGTGGCACCAAAAAGTACGACATGCAGCAATAAAGAGAACTAAGATCCATCCAATATTAACTAAAACTTAGAAGGAGTAATCTATACGTACCTCCATTAGTCCAGTGTGAACAGCGGATACCATAAGAGGTTGTATAGGTAAAAACAGGGCAGATGCGCCCATCAGCAACTTTGAGTTCTCACCCCTGAGTGCTCTCGATAAACACTGGGGAAAGTAATAAAATTCTTTGGGTGAGGCAACAAACACAGAAAGCCAGAACTTGACATCGACATCCAGATAAAGAAAATTGACATAGCATGCTACTGGCTACATGTGTGCGCACGGGACTTTTGAGATCTTACCTATTTAGTTTTTCCCAGGAGTTGTTTTAAACTTTCTATGTAAGATTACAAGTTTAACCTTCTTACATTGTGTCTTCCAAGCTAGTTATTCATCTTGAAAACTAAATTATTTAGGATTGATATCTAATTATCTCTGTTTGTTACACATATTGAACAGAAGTCAAATGCTGACAGTTCGCTGGTTTGTGTTACTACATTTCTAGACCGTGTGGTATATTGATTGCATTGACAGTTCGCTGGTTCAATGTTAACACTATGCTAGAAAAAAAAAATTTATGGTCTAACTAAGAAATTGCAGGATTAGCGATGAAGGTGTTTATGGATATACAGATCTAATCAACCTCTAAACGTGCATCAAAATTATTAAAAACCTGAATATGCTAAAAACAGGGTAAATTCAGAGATCAGCATCCAACAATCCAACATTAACCTATTGTTCTTAATTCTTGACAATCTTCCAAGCCAATAGCATAATTTTCTGAATTATAGCAATTCGGGAGAAATAAGAACATAAGTAGAATCTTATTGTTCGAATATGCCTCAAAAAGTAAGAGTCCCATATTAGATGCTTGGATGTTTGTACTCACCACTGTGGCTGTGGCTATCATTGTGTAGTCGGCCCATCTCAGATATTTCCTGAATTTCCCTCTGGAAGAATGATACAAACTGGAGGCAACTCCGACTCCAATTAAAGAATTTGCATAGATTCTACAGTTCGAATTCTTCCTGCATAAGCCAAATCACACGACTAAAAACAAGACAAACTTTTAAACTTTCACATGTAATGCACCTTTTTGATGATTATCAAATAGTCACCTTGGGGTCTGAAGTCCAAGGGCAATGAAGGGAAGTGAAGTAAGTACATTTGCAGCTGTTTCAGCAAGGCTTCGGTCACCTAAGGGGGGCAAATTATCCATCAGTAAAAGAAAAAATAGCAGACAGATGCTTCATTTAGGCTTAATACGATTTTATTTTTCATGAAATACCATTAACTCCACAGTGAATGGGCCTCAGACAAGGAGGTCTCTGCTCCCAAATCCTCCTGATAAATCACATACTAAGTTGTTAAAACAAATGAAGAATTGGTACAATAGAACAATCTATTCCAATCAAATGTTAAAGAAAGAAAATCTAAACTCACTGTGCTATAAGCTGATTCCTCCCGATGCTGGAAGTTTCAGAAGCTGATTGACTGGAATCTCCATTCTGCGTTATCTCTTGACACGTAAATGGCGATTGAGGTAACAGATGAATCCCATGAACTCCATTTAAGGCTTTACTAGGCTTCACTGTACCCTCGGGAGACATATGCAATTTGGCAATCAGTCAATCAATTTCGACTGATTGCCAAACATAAAGCTCTCAAAATGGAGCAGTTCTTGATTGCACTGTAATTTGCAGAAGTAAAATATCAATGACAAGAATCCTAAATACTTAACAAAATCTAGAAAAAGCCACAGAATGTAAAATGGTAAAACTAGATGCAACAATAAACAGCAACTAAAAACTTGTCCTTTTATCTTTATTCTTTCATTGGCAATCAAATTTCCCCAATCCCCGTTACACAAAAACATTTTTCCTTAAGAAGCTTAATCAACAAATTATGAGCACCAAGAAGCAATCAACAACAGAAAAAACAAGCAAACTTAAAGAATTTCAAATTCGATCAAACATGCAAGTCCATCCACGAATCATGCTAATGAGAATGATCTGGAAACCTTTGAACCCAAACAATCACCAAATAAACATAAACAAATATATCCCTCCAACAGTATTTTGCAACGGGGCAGCATAAAAAAACAAAAACCATGAATTCAAGAACAAGCATAATCCCACAGCAGAAGAAAACATCAGCAGCAGAAACGGCGTCATTGGAGGAGAGGGGAGAGAGAACCTCACCTGAGAAATACAAAATTTGTGGGGAATTGTGCAGGAAAAGAGAAATTGTTAATGCAAAAAAAGGGATTTTTGTAATGGGAAAATTAGGGCTAAAATTGGTCCGATTAACCTGGGAAAAAGATGCGAATATCATATACCGAATTATTCTCGGAAAGTATACATCTGTATGGTAATGTCCTAGTGGGTCATACTTTCCCAAATTCGTACATTTTATCTTAAATTACAAAAATAATTTTAACGAGACTAGTTAATGATTATATCTTTTAATTTCCTTATGCTTGTTTTGTTTCTATGACCTTAATTTTTCTACCAAAAAATATATATGAGCTTAATTTGATATCACTCAATTTTTATTTTTTTTATGTTTTTACTAATTTGCTTTGTCTTTCGATCGACAGTTTTTGAATTTAGCTAATTATTTGTATCATATTTAAGTACTTAATTTATAAGAAAAACAAAATTATAAATTAACAAAAGTTTACATTTTTCATCTATATTATATATTAAGAGTTGATAAAAAAATTATATACAACGAGAGACCCAAATAAAAAGTATTTTCTTCTCTTGGTATCCTCTTTTATTTTAATTTAATTTAATTTTAAAAATAATTCACATTATATAAAGTTATAACCCCTTGTATCCTTTTTTTTTTTTTAATTTAACTTATTTAATTTAAGGAATTCTGAAATTGTGTAAAATCCTAACTACTTTCAAGCACTTATTTCATATAAAATTTTTATCTATAATTTAAGAAAAATCTCATACTAGGTAAAATTATATCCTCTCTCCAACACTTATTCAATGTAAAATTCTAATCATTTCAAATACACCTTTCTTTGTTATAATTTTATTTTAATTTATTTGATTTAGAAATATAATTTTAAAATTTTATATTTAATCAAGGTATTTTTAATTATAATTCTTTTATTTGTATACACATCGGGTGTGTAAAATTTACTAGTCTAAATAAATACTTTCACTTTTATCCTTAATAGTATTAGGGTAAAAAATTATTAAGCTATTCGACCATTTAGTTTGCGATCGTAAAAAACTCGTTTGAACTTCAGTTCCTTAAACATAACAAATTAAGTTTAAATACCACTTTTTCGTTCAACAAAATTAAAATTTTGGCTCAAGCATGATTGAATTGTTTTTAAAAAATTATAAATATCTAAATATTAGAGTTTGATCTGAGTTTTTACCCGGAGTTCGTTTACGGTCATTATTTGTTTATTTATTTTGGTTCTATATCCTAGTTACTAAGTTTGCATCAGACAACAAGTAAAACTCTTTTTTAAAAAAATTTAACAAGTAGGTTTCGAACACTAATCTCTTAAATAATCAAATAAAATTATCTCTTATGATCTAGTCAGGTACAGTCATACGTTTGAGATCATTATTTATTGATCAAACCAAATTCAAACAAAATTGCACATTGTACAAAAACGTACATGGTTTCCTCGTCTATTTGGATCGTTTCTTTTAGTCCCATATTTGTTTTATTATTTTCTTTGATCCCATATTTAGTATGCCCATGTTGTACGTTTCTACTAGGAGAAATAATTTTGTAGAGAAGTACATGACCATGAATTTTTTAATTAGAAAAAGAAGCGAGTTATTTGCCTAATAATGTTTTTATCCCAAAAAGAAAAACACAATAATTTTTAATTTTTGGGTCAAATAGTTTGAATGATACATGCCATCAGTTTTGGGTCTGGATTTCAAGGATCATCTTGGACTTAACGGGGCCCAAGTGGAGCATGTGAAAGCCCACGGGGCCTCTATTGATTCAATCATATTTTTCTCTTTTTTCCCGTTTTTATTTCTCTTTGGCGTTTATTGACCAAATTTTTTTTCTCTTTGGCGTTTGAATAAATGATATACAGAAATTTAGTGTTGAGTATACTCTCGAAGTCAAAATATTTTTTAATTAATTTCCTAATTATTTTAAAATAATTTATTTATCATTCATTTAACTGTGATGGTGAATAACAAGACAATTTATTAAAATTTAGATATAGTTTTGCAAAAACATAATTTTATACTTCATTTTCAAAGTAAAGTTCTTCATTTAATAACTAATTGTTACGTATCACTATAATTTCTTAAATTTAATATATAGTACTCCAAATTCAAAAGTAAATACTTTATATTAAGATAAAAGTTTTTAATTTAACATCTAATTGTCTTGACTAAATAACTCCTCAATAATTATATGTCATTGTGCAAATTCAAATCTTAATGCTTCATATTAAAAGAAAAGTAATTCATTAAGTAATTTTATATTACAGAACATGACAATTCCTTAAAATTCAAACATGTTTATACAAAATACAAACACAAATGTAAATATGCTTCATATTTAATATAAAATTCTTCATTCAACTATCCATTGCTAAATAACACAATAGATCAATATTACAAATCAATATAAAAGTTTTTCATTCAACAACCAACGGTTGTGTAACACAATAGTTCTTTAGATTTTAAGAAAAAATTCAACAAATTTAAATTTAAGTGCTTCATATTAAGATGATTAATTGTAAAATAGACAAAATTTATGTTGGTAAATAATTTATAAAAAATGAAATTTCAATTTAAAAAGTAAATTAAAATTTATTTGAATTGAATTTTTTTGTCAATCCAGGGAGTTTTTTTAAAAAATCCCTTGAATATATTATATTTTAATTTCGAGGCGTTAGGTACGTACTTTGATTTAATTTAACTTAATTTTATTCGAGCTTTTTAAATGATATTAGATTGCGTTGAAAAAATTAATATAGTGTTTGGTATTTGAGATTGTCATTAATATCTTTAATTCTACTTAGTAACAGAAAAAATGAGATATGAGATATAAGACTTAATTGATGAACTGTGTCAGGCTTTGGTGGACCGAATATTAAATTCAATTGGCTCGCATAGCTTAATATACGATACCAATCATGATATTACCCTTTCTTATTCATATCTATGTGGGTTAGTAACGATACCAAACAATCTTTAAATCTTTATGATAATTAAATTGAGCAAGAATTTGTTGCCCCTAGTCTAACTATAAGCCTATAACATACATCATTTTCATAATGAATACAAGTCATAAGTCATAACAACTTTGAAGAAGAAATTAATCAAACCATCCCACCCCACTTCTCCCGTTCAAACGACATATCTAAAGTTCCAAATTCAAATTCTCAAAATTTCAAAATTTATTTTTATAGATGGTTTCGTCACTTCCCCAACCTTCTGGACTCGAGCCCGTGACTAATCTATTCATAATCTTAAACGACTCACCCCTAAACTTTGGGTTATTACCTTGGCTAGTAATAGTACGTGCCCCCATCACGTAAAACAAAGCCCCTCCAATTCTCACATTCAAACTTGTAATCTATTGAGTCCGCAGACAGCGGCTATTAATACGTCCTGCAAAAGTCCCCACTCTCTCTCTTTCTTGATGCTTGCTATTGCTTCCCCAACACTACATTTGTATATATATACACCCACAACTAACCCTTCTTCGTCTCGTTTAGATTACAAGTAAAAAACAAGAAAAAAGAATCACAAACACCTCCCAAGCTCCAAGGAGAGGAACACGAATACAAAATGTGCATAAGAAGGTTCCAGGAATCAAGGGTCAATATCATCTGACGAGACCCTTAGCATAGCCTCTCTCTAGACTTAGATTGCATTTTCAGAATATCCAATTTCCTTCCTTTGTTGCAGCTATAACTTACTGTCAGTGTCAAAATCCTCACTATTTAGCAGCATTTTCACACAATTTTCTTTCACTGTACAAAAAAATGACGATTTCAGTTGAGAAGAGAAGGAGGAGGAGAAAAAGATTGGATTTTGCAGCGGTTATTTATCTGGGTTTCCTCTTAGTTCTCTCCCAAGTATGTTCGCCGTCGTCCGCAGACGACGGCGGAGGTTCCCGGTGGTCACCGGCAAGAAAAGCGCGCGCATTCGGGTGGGGTGGTCATGCCGTATCTGTATCCGTATCGACGGTGAGTAATGAGGGGAATGGCATTAAAGGGTCTTCATCAACGGCGGAGATGAATTACGAGGAGGAGAAGAGATTAGTACACACTGGACCCAACCCTCTTCATAACTGATCATCGGAGAAGACGACAAGATTTTAAATGAGGCTTTGCTACTGTGGATTCTATTCTGATTAATCGTTAGTTTTCTTCTTGGAGTTCAACTGTGTAAGTTCCTTCTGCTATCGAAACCCTTCTGTTAATTCCTTTTCGATTTTCTTTCCTTTCTTTTTCTTCGGTTTCTGGGATAGAATTGATGGTAGCAAAGCTTTAATCTTTAGCTGGCTTTTTCAGTCATTGTTTTAAATGAACTGTTCTTCAGAGTTCTGAGAGAGAGAGAGAGAATAAGAACTAGCTAGATGAATTGGTGGTGGTGTTAATGCTCTTGCTTCCATGGCTGCAGAGTTCTTTTTTTCTCTTTTTCTTTTCTTTTTTGTTTTTTTTTTAAATTTAATTTCGGCATGTACCTTCTGTTATAAACATTACTGTCGTTGTATTAATTGCTGTTCATCTACTCCATATTAATTTGTTTTTGTATTTCATTCTTTTAATTTATTTGGAAGGTAGCTACTTGTTATGTTTGGTTACCCCACTAGAAACATTGTTTTAGAGAAATTTTACTTTTACAGTTATCACAACATTATACTTTTTTTCTTAAATTACAAATTCTTTTTGGCCGAGAAAAAAGAAATAGTGTGCATCTAACCGTAATTTTAAAGTTGTCGCGAATAGTCATGTTGTTATTTTATATATGGGGAATAATTTGATTTATATATGACTCGGTCATTTGTTATCCCCATTAGCGTGTGTTTATTTTTGCAAATAATGGTTATTTGTGATATATAAGTTATAACCAACATTAACTTGTATTTATATTGCATGTGTGGAGGAGTGATATGTAATTATGGTAAGTTTCAGGGATTGTAGAGGTAAATGAGTAAAATGACTCATTTATTTACTATTTTTTTTTATAGAATGAAACAAACAAACAAAAAAGAAATAAAATCTGAGGAATTGAGCATTTTTGGCAGTGTCAAAGAAAGTGAGATTAGCAAATAATGTGAGAATTATTGATCAATTTTAGGGGACAGATTTGATAATGCAGAAGGGTGAGTAAGAAAGTCAGCTCTAAAAGTAGCTGAATGGGATCAGTATGTATAGACTATGTACTGTCAAATCCCTTTTAAGGTGTCTCACCAGTCAACCAATAAGGCAATACTCAAAAAAAAGGCAAAGAAAAAGATATATGACAAAACGTTAGCAACCTACATATATATAATATATAATATATATACATGCATGGAGATTTGGGCTTGCTTTCACACCTTAACTTTTAACTAATGTTTATCATCATTCTCCACTCATTGAATTACATTCTTCTACAAATTAAATATTTACTAAATATTTAATTTGTAGAAGAATGTAATTCAATGTCTATATATATTCATATTTAATTTGTAGAAGAATGCAATCCAATGAGTGGAGAATGTATATCAATATATATATTGTTGGATTCTACGGATACATGATCAACCTCACATGAGATAGAATGAGGTGAATTCGCGTGTGATGAATTGTGTTTGGGAGCTTTCTTGGTAAACTTGCTCTTTAAGACTTTGCGGATAAGAGAATACATAGGAAGTTACGGACAATAAAACCAACGTGATATAATGGTTAAAGAGCCTTACAAATAAGGACAAAATGTGGTTTAGACGTAGAGTTGATAAAAAGTTAAACCCTAATAGGATTTCGGATCTATATAAAAATGGGTTTAGGTCAGTATAAAACATATAAAATCTAATATGACTCTAAATCTTTATAAAAAGTGGCTTATGTCGGTATTCGTCGTATATATATACACAGATATACATTCTTACTCAAAAGGTTCGACAACTCGAGTTAAATCATTTATGATATAAAACTCTTTTAATTAATAATTGTGTTCCAAAAATTTAAACATGAAATAATATAAGGACGAAACATTAATCTACGAAACGTGCGTTTCAATTGGAGTTGATTATTCCCACGACTTTTATCTTTTGTTTTTAAGGACTTCAATGCAATTCACATTTTTGCTCAAAGGGTAAGGGCGTATGCCTGTCTGTCCGTCTCACATGACCAACACGCATTCTTAAGCCTTAGGAAACTGCGAACTCCATATTAATATATATTTTTTTTGGTAATGAAACTCCATATTAATTGCACATTAATGTTTAAATGTATTCCTATGTAAATTCGAAATACAGTTGAAACTTGAAAGATAAGCTAATTAAAAAATCTAATTTACACCATAAAGTTTGATTTGATTAC
Organism: Lippia alba; assembly: GCA_037834125.1. Taxonomy (NCBI): domain Eukaryota; kingdom Viridiplantae; phylum Streptophyta; class Magnoliopsida; order Lamiales; family Verbenaceae; genus Lippia; species Lippia alba. The sequence goes on from JBBMKE010000009.1 coordinate 3,114,716, forward strand.
ATGCACAGATAGATTCTAAAATATCATAACTTTGAGGATTAACGACGTTAATTTTGATACTTGGACTAAAATTTTCGCTGATTATGTTCACTATTTTCCTTTTTTTCTCGCGAAATGAAAGTGTGCGACAGTTTTTCCAATCGTTATTTTTTTTTCTCTTTTTTATGTTGTTAGTAAGCAATTTTCTTCATTTTTATAGCTAAAAAAAGTTGACATTGAAGTTCGGGATTAAAAAAGGGAGATTGAACCATTTGTATTTAATTAATGGTTATGATGAACTAATCCATTCAAAGTCGAAGCGATCTTCAAATCTTTATTTAAAGTTTAAACAAAGAAATTGCTGAACTCTAGTCTACTATGTTCAAACTTCAAACATTTATAGGCTCGGCATGGAGGGGTCAATGCGATAGGGCAAGATCATATTTGGTGAATATATAGTACTACGCAATCAATGTATTTTATCAATTCTTGTCATGATGACGCTAAGAAACTTTCATATCTATGATGATAAACTAATAATGATTTCTTTTTCTTTAAAATTCGCTCTTGTTCCAGACAATTATTTTTGGTTTGAATATAATTTGATTAAATTAATATAATAAATCAACAAGTGTATTTCGTTTATATTGTACCATTAATAAAAAAATTAGAAAATTAAGATATTAAATAATAGATATAATATATTTTTTTATTATAATTGAGTAATTGACTTGAATCAAAATTTTCTGGGACGACACATCTTCTCGAGTAACAAGGTTCATTTCCTGAAGGTGAGATCTATTAATTGAACTAATTAATTAGCCATGGAAACTTCGTTGGAATTGAAAATTTTAAAACCAATCCATTAAAAATTCGCATCGAAAAATGGGAATAATTTTCTCGAAACAAAAAGTTCACGTACTCCAATAATAGATTTGCGAAACCGAGAATCCTTTTACCTTTTAGTTTAGGCATTGCAAGACGACCATTTATCTCTTATTTTGTGCAACAAGATATGTAAATATATATATAGTTTCCCCTTAAAATGAATGTTTGCTCCAACTTAATTATTATGCCTTTACAAACATCCCGCACTATTATTGAAGTTTATGATATCAATGAAAGATTTATTATAGGACAACTTTGTTTTCGGAATTATAAATTAGGTATACGATCAATACAATGTTTTCAATGTATTTTATTTTTCGGTAAAAAATAAAATTTTATTTAAAAATCATATAATTTAATATACTTTTGATTGGAACTCAATTTTAACCGCCTGAAATCCAACTCGGTTTTATACGTGGAAAATTAAGAAGTTCGTTACCTATAAATTTCAATGGACAAAATTAATTTTCTGATCAAAATCTACTTTAAATTAGTTAATTTTTAATATATGATTATATTTTATCACCAAAAAATAAATGAAAAAATTTGTCGAGTAGGTAAACCAATTTTATAATTTGCCCCTCGTTTTACCGATTAAGAAATGAGAGTTGTTTAATTAATAAACGGTTCTTTCTTATTAGTTATGGATGACAGTTATCATATTTAAAAAATAAAATTATATTTGATAACATGTCATTTGAGTACACAAATTTTTTAAAATTTTGTACAATACTAAACATGGGTTCATGACTTTATCCATTATGAACGTGGTTTGGCCAAATCAGATATTGATAGAGCGAGGGAACCGCAGCATGGGGAATGTCCGCGTCTCATTGGAAGGTTCATTTTGAGTTGTGGGTCATAGGGCGGACAACTTTATCGGCTCATCAAGGGCCGGGGCACAAGGGTCTTGGTACTATCTAGGTGCGAAAACCCCCGAAGGTGACTGAGCAGAAATCTCACTCACGGGCCTAAACGACAAGCAAATACTCGAACGTGAGAGTAAGGGATCACCCAATGAATGAACGAGCTCAAAGTAGACTTATCATATGAATGATTGATGAAAACTTTATCAAACCAAATAATGAAAAAGTAAATATATTACATTCATATGATTGATGAAAAATTTAATGGGATCGAATAACCACTTACTAGTTAAATAGCAACTAGTTATAACACATTTCTTACAATTGACTAGGTTCTATTGAATTGAGTTTGAATTAAAATTTGCCATCTATTTACACATTACAGGAACCTTAAATATAATCTCATATATATATATATATATATATATATATATATATATATAACCACCTTTATGAGGACAAGATCCGCATCAACTACCCAAACGCGGCCTGCATTAATGCGAGCAATAATATCATCATGAACAAAAATATTTTGCCATGTTTCCATGGTGGTTGGTTGGCATAATAGCTGAATTTAAAGGTGGTGCTTTAAATTAGGGTTTCTTTAGTGGGTTACTGGTCCTGAATGAGAATGTTCAAATAAGTGCTACTGATGTCCCAATTCAGGAATCCTCTCATTATTATAAGGTCCCCTTACCAAATTCTTTGCTGCAGCAGCTGTTGCAGAAGAGATACATTTCATGAATGAGGACTCTGTGCATTGGAAGAGGCCCATTTTGGATCATCATAACCACCCAACAAAAGGAGTGTGCGTACAAATATTCACCAGAGAGAATAGATTGCCAGAAAAGTTGACACCTTAAGTGTCTAGTTATATTTGAGCTTGTAATTAAGTTCCGAAAGGATCTAGTTAGAGATGCAAACGAGTCGAGATGGCGCCATAATTATTTCAGGGTCGAATATGCTATAGTTTAAGTTTCAAGGTCGGAGCTTCTTTGTTCGTTGGCCCGTTTGTTTTTACTTTTTTGGTATTTGCTAGGTACAGGGTTTTAAATAACAATATATATATACAAAGGATCTATAGGGATTGATTCAAGTTGTTAACAAATTATTTTGAGGGTAAAAGTTTTTTCTGACCATATGGGGTTGTATGTATTTAAAAAAAGTAATATGATAATAAATTTTGGACCTGAGCATAAACTTATGGGGTAAATGTATAAATATATAAAATTACTTGGTAGAATTTGCACATGGTTGCATACGGAGCTCAAACACTAATTTTCATGACCAACCACCAATCCAATAGAATATTTGGACTACTATGCTTGATTTAATAGGTCCATTCTCAATGGCCCATTGGTAAAATGAGCCCAAATTCGTATCCAATTTCAAACATGTCCGCAATTCTTTTTATATTTTGTTCTGTGTGATTTAGAATTTTGTTTGTATGCTAATTTAATCTAAGATTTTATATTTGAGTTCCTCAAGATGCATCTAACAGGGAGAATTTTATGTTTAAATACTCCAATCAAACAAGCTCAGAAAATTTTAGACTCAAGCTTGTCTAAAATTTTAAAATTCAAGCACAATGAAAGCTGGGATCTGATCAAACTCGGTTGAGTTTAATCATGAATTTAATTCTTAAAATCAATTATAAGCCTGTCGCAAATTTATTAATACTTTTTTCCACCTATATTAATACTAAAATATTACTAGAGCAATTTTTTAGGATTTCTTGTGTACCACCGAGGCATTGAGATAGACAAGAACAAAATACGAGAAATTACTGAAGCTCTTCTGCTAAAAGCAAAAAGGAACTGAAGTGATTGATCGTCTAGATTCCATTTTTTTGTCGATTTCTCCCAAATTTCGCAGAAAACTTCAACTATTGTCTTCCTATTGTGAAACTAAAGGACTCAGAATCATTATTAAGGAGTTTGAAGGCGAGCTTAAAAAATTTGACATTATATCAAATTTCACGAGCTGGCCCAACTTCTCTTATATATCAAGTTGCGTTAATATAATAAAAAAATTTTAAATCGAGCTTCAGTTATATTTTATTATGAGGTGCAAAATTTGGAACTTTTCAAATATTAATCTTATATAATATATGAAGTTTATAATTTCATATATAACATTGGACAAAAGTCTTAATTTATATACTAACCATTAACAAGAAAGCATAATTTCATAAGTTTTTATTTTTATTTTTTAAAAAGAGATTTTATAGAGAATTCCACCTCAACCATAAAAGAGAAATAAGGAAAACAATAAATGCAATCAAAAGTCTAGACCAATAAAAAAACACTACTTCCCAAATAATAAACTTTCTAGACCAAAATATTCTGCATCAGAATTATCTCGATGATAGTTTTTGGTATCGTTATTTTATTAGTTATCCGTAAGTCCAAGCGAACTCCTCCAAATTAAGATTTCTTCAAAATTTTTAGTGTTCTCACTAAGGTCCCACAAAATTTATACCTTGTCCATATTTTTATTAACTGGATTTGATCTCAATCAAAAAAAAAAAAAAAAATGGATTTGATCATAATCCTCGGCGTCTACAACCTAATTTCAGAAGTTTCTTTTGATATATTTAAAACGTGACATGTAAATAGTCATATCTAATATGCTTTTATAAGGCTTCCTAGTGCCTAATTTTAGAACTTTCGGATATTGTTTGTACAATAAACCTGTGATCATACGTAGGGGGTGTGCATTCGGTATATAACGAACCGATCGAAGCGAAATTTTGGTACGCCGAAATGGCGTACAGAATACCGAACCGAAATTTTCAATTCGGTTCGGTTTTTACCGAAAAAATTTCGGTACGGTTCGGTATATAACCGAATTACCGAATTTTATTCCAAAAAAAAAAATAAAAATGAAAGAACTACATATTTTTAAATTAAAGTTTCTCCAAGTACAAAATACAAACAAAAAAATCAAGATAAAAGTGTGTAAAGTATTCTTTTTGTTTCGAATAAAAGTGTTAATTAGATTTGAAAACAAAAATAACTAAATATATTAAAAATGTGTGTTACTGTGGAGGATTTATATATATATATATATATATATATATATATAGAAACAACAAAGAATTTCATATACTTTGTGTAGGAACATAATGTATATAATATATTTAAAATATATATATATATAATATTAATTCGGTATTTCGGTCGGTTCGGTATACTGCACATGTATACCGATACCGAACCGAATACTGAATTTTTAAAAAATCTTATACCGAACTGAATTTTCGGTTTGGTATTGGTACGTATCGAATTTTCGATATCGGTCGGTTCGGTCGGTTATACCGAACTCTGCACACCCCTAAACGTAGGTTAGACCATAAATTTATTTGTTATGACGCTAAGTATGATTCTGAATTTGTTGAACAAAATATTGTAGAAGGTCAAAGTAATCAGTAATCCCTGGTCACACGTTTTATTATTTATTTTACTTTTCGTGTAAGTAAAATAATGGATTAGAAAAATATGAGAAGAGTGGCCTACTGACCCGGACAAGTCCCCGACATTATGCAAACTTGGATCACATTGGTCATGACTAGGCTTGAAACAGACATTTATGATTATTGTATTAAACTGAATTATTTAGTAGCCATCATGACAGGAATGTCGTGGAGGTCCTAGAAGCCACTCATTTATCCAATTTTCAAACATAAAAAATTTCTTCTCAAATACCACATAAGTTTGATTAAATATTACAAAAAGGTCAGTATACTGTACATTTCGTTATTGAGTTCGCACTTTCCGGTAATCATTTTTTATTTAATTTAATAAATTGAAATCAAGCACAAAATTAACATTACTTTTTGTAAAGCTTAACATTTTTAGAAAGTTCATTTTAGCATACTTCTTCATTGGCAGGTTAATTTATTTAAAATAACACAGATAGGAGAGAAAGAGAGATTCGGAGCCACTTACCGTTAGGATCTGCCGTAGAAACCACCGGAGATTCATCCCAGATAAAGATTTTTCCAAGAAAATGAACAATTAAAGAACTTTAGTCAGAAACACATAAATAATATATATCTAAGTTATTAAACCAGGAACAAAAAGGGAAGAAAAATAATTGAAGCCTGGACGTTTAAGAAATATGCGTTAGTAATTAGCTGTAAACCTACCATTCATCCAATTCTTTTCCGGTTGGAAATGGTAAGAAGTCCTCTGCCACGTCAGCATAACATTACTCCACGAGAAACTCAAATCGCCGCCGCGCACTCCCCGGAAACCCTTCTCCGACACTCCCTGCGCCACCCCTCTCGACGGCGGCTCAATCAAAGGCCTCGCCGGAGATGGATCGTCGACTGAAGTTGAGGGCTTATCGAGTTTACCCTGATCGGGTCCTGGGCTTATGGTAATCACAAAGAGGATCAATGACAGCAAAAACAAAGAAGAAAATAAAATGCCGGCGAAGAGCTTCTTAGATCTCCGGTGCGGCGGGGCCTGGTGGGGGCCGGCGGGGATGGGCGCATAGGAGGCGGCGCATTCGAGATCATACGGCGGCGAGGCGGAGGCCATCAGGCAGCAGCGGTGGTGGTGGTTGAGGGTGATGAGTAAATTGAAATTATGAAATGGGTTGTCACAAACTCACAATTATATAGTAGTTAATTACTGATACGGTAATAGTAGGGTAAACTAGGACATGATTGGGTAAGATGTGGCTCTGCGTGTGTCTGAGTTGGAATGGGTTTTAAATTTGGATAGGAATTAGGATCATAGCATGATTGCCAATATTTTATTTTCGTGAGGCCTAAAAAAAATATAATTATTTACAATCCTTTTCTTCTCTTGTATAATGCTCTATTTTAATTTTGTTTTTCTTTAATGACGAGAATGTCATTTACATAAATAAGGAAATTTTGAGATAATAAAGAACAATTGTCTGTCAAGTTAGGTTTAATACAAATACTTATTGTTTAATTTAATGTATTTGCAAGGGTGGTTGGAACATAATGTACATCTTCTAGTGGCATGCTAAATAGACTTAGGGATAAATTATTAGTATTTAATACAAAGCGTGGATCATGATTAAATTATATGCCGCCCATATGTTTAATCTCCTAAGTCCAAATCTATATTCCGGGAACAACAACAAATCATTAATTAATAGTCGCAATTTTTGATACATCGAGAGGAAAATAAGCTTGAGAATTTTCTAAGCAACCACGAGGAATTGAAACTACAGGGGCTCATTGAAAATGTAAAATTTGTGGGAACAATGGACTTAGACAGGTAGGTGAAATTTAGAGATTTGTTTTTGTCCATCTCAAATGACGAGACAAAAAAACTTGCAATTATGTCACTAAAGTAAAATTAAGTACATCAATCATATGCCAGTGGGGGTTGGTTCAAGCGGTAAATGAATTCATTCCTAATGGCGAAGTTTGGGGTTCAAATCTCCACTTAAGTGTGCGTGTGAAAAAAAAAATCAATCATATCATATTTTAATTAAGTTTTAATTAATTAATTAAAGAGATTAGTCATAATTCTGAACTTAAATTCTGAAAAATGTTAGTATTACAATTGCGACACGCCACATGTAAACGCCTCGCCAACCACGCGTCACGTGCAGAACGTGAGTGGGTAAATCTCCACAGACCACAATATTAAAGTAGGCTCAATAATTTAATCAAGGTAACATATGGTCTGTGCCCAATCATGATACACAACAAAGTTTGGGCTCTTTTGCCTACACTTTTCTCCACATCAAATATTATTATATACCTTTACATGGCGGCCCAACAAGGTCTTTTTACTCCAAATCTTAAGCTTAAACAATAAATCAAGGATTATTTTACACTTTTACTATTACCTTGGCATCAGCAATTCAGCATACATTTATTCGTATTATTAGTTGGTTTTCGACCAAATTTGATCTGGTCTATAACTTTTTCTATTAACTGATGTGTATTATTAATTCACGAGTAATAAAACATGAGATAATGTATGGTTTTAAGGTTGACACGTGTGACGGTAAAACCAATTCATATAACTAAGTCTAATCAAATAGTTTATCAACAATCATTATGTGATTAATGATACTTAAATGTATAGAGCCAAAGCTAAAAGTTAAAAAAGCAATACCAAACCTATCACAGCTTAAATCCAAGCTAAGAAAAGTAGAAAACCATTCAAAGCAGGACAGCTGCAAATATGTATATAGATGCAATAAAAGAATCAAATCTGGATTATAACTTTTCAAAAATGGATCTTTCCAAAAAATTCACAGAAAACACTGCTGCAGATCAAAGACAAGAGCGATTTCCTACACCTAAAAATGCTGTTTTAAAAGCATCATAAATAGAGATTAATTATAATCAAGCTTCTAAAGTTTCAGAAGGAGTAGCTCCTTGATCAAGCATTTGAACAACCTTTGCAGGAGCAGAACTGAACTCCTTGCTGTTCTTACCATCATGCAAATCAAAGGTTCTCCTCCTCATCGCCAATGATTCTCCAGAAAGTCGAGGGTCCACAATGTTGAGCATCGATTCGATCTCATCCAGAGTATACTTCTTCGCGACTCTAACCATCAGATCAGCACCCTAACAAATAGCAACACAACTTCAAACCTCGAAACAGAGTAACTGGAACTGATCCATATGAACTATGAGAAGATAAAGAAACAAGAAACATTAAACACCTCAATGGAGTCAACTGTGAGAAGCAGAACAATGATCTTCTGAGAGAATCTGTGACGCTCTTCAGCATCGTGGGATAAACGGCGCCGGAAAGTGAAGTTATAGAGAGAAGCCCTAATATCCTTCAACTTGCTCTTGGCAACTGC
>JBBMKE010000009.1:3131515-3145169 GCA_037834125.1 Lippia alba
ATTACGTATTAATTTGTGAATATATATTATATATTTACAAAATCTTAGAGTTAATGTTATATTTATTAATGACAATGTTATATTGCTTTTGAAAGAAATTGGATAAATAAATAAAATACAAAATGTACAAAACAAAACACATCTTAGATTTTTATGGGCCAAAGGCCCAAAACTTAACCCTAACTTCTAATTAGTAATTATATTAATTACATTCCACGCCGCTGAATTTCTTCCCCACTATTCTCCTCCTTCTTCGCCGCCTCGCAGTCACTGGAAAACATCGCCCCTCTCCTCTCAAAAATCCACCACTACTGGCTTCCTCCTCCCCAAAACCCCACCTTACCGCCACTGCTACTGGCTTCCTCCTCCCCAAAATCCCACCCCACCGCCACTGCTACGTCACCGTTGCGGCCACCCCACGCCGCTGCTGCGCCGGCAAAATTTTGACAGAAGAAATCAAGATGATGATGCCGCCTTCCAAGATCTTACAATCACCACATCACTGTCGTTTTTACCGTCTGAGTTGATAAAGATGCTTGACCGAGCTTCCTCCATCCAAAAATCTCAATTCTTCACATCTGTGTCCAAGCTATGTCAGACACTCCACAATGGAGTGTCCGACACCGTGTCCGTTTAATTTTTTTTTTTTAAATTTATGACACGGTTTAGGCGTGTCGGACACGTGTCGGAGACGTGTCGGAGCCGTGTCCAACACGTGTCCGACACTGCACGGCAACATTTTCCGGCGTGTCCGGACATTAGAGGTGCTCACATTTTTGCTGCTCCAATTTTTCTCAACTTCAACTTCTCTAGAAGAATTTACAAACACTGCTTAATTACCTGCAAAGCCCAGGGTGTTGTACTTATTGGCCATGATTATGGACATAAAAGATGATAATAAAAAAAAACACATAATTATACTGACATAGCAAGGTTTACCACATAAGTATGTCGACTAAATTACATTTGAGTAGGTTTGGCCTATTACGACATAGTCCCTATTCTTTCGATTATTCCCATATAATTCCTGAGGTATTGTTTTCGTTTGAGGTCCCTAAACGCCTTTGGGGTTCCATCTAAAGTTTCTAAACGGACTAATTTAAATTTAGTTAGAAATTACAAATGTATTCATCATTTTTTTATTATGTTACAAAACGATCTCTATATTAACTTGAAATTACATACTAGTCCCTGAGAACCCTAACGGCGTTTAAGGACCTCAATTTGAAATCATATCTTAGGAACTATATGATAACAATTAAAAGAATATGGACAACTTTGTAATTCAGTCAAACCTAAGGATACTCAAATGTAATTTACCCCACATCAGCATAATGGAATTGGCGCAATTAGCTCCTTTTAGCATTAATGGCTGCCACACATCATTGAAGAAAAAAACATTCAGCTCTAAAACCTTCAGCATTATAAGATCTTCAAGCAATGAGATCATACAAATATTCTCTTTCTGAAAAATATAAATAAATAAACAGGAGAGCAACGGTTAGTTTCGAAAGAGCTCTTGGAAGGCGTCGATGAGGAAAAGAAATCAATCACGTACAAGGCGATTGAAGGAGATTTGTTGCAGTATTACAGCAGTTTCAAGATTACTCTTACTGTGGACAGCAACGGAGAAGACAGCCTCGTTACATGGAAACTTGAGTACGAGAAGAAAACTGAGTGTGTGCCCGAACCGCATGCCCTCATAGACGTCATCGTAACTTTGACTAAAGCAATTGAGCGCAATCATATGCTTGTGTCAAATTAAGATCATGCACGAACTTTTCTTAACCCTCATTACGGCTATGGGGGAATTAATGTTCGAGCTGCTATGATAATGTACTTGTCAAAAATAAATTTGGGGAGTCAATAACTTGAATGTGATTAACTTCCCTTTTATTTGGTGCGTATGTATAAGAATCTATGCATGGTTAACAATATATGATGTCATGAAATATTTTAATTATTCCACTTTTTTTATTTTATATTGTATTCAATTCGACTATTTACATATATGTGATACCTATACAACCACTTAATGGACATATAATGCAGTCACTCATGTATTCTACTGGATATACGTAAATATAGTTATTCCACATTTCTCAATTTTAATCTTCCGCATTATACGTAGCAGAAATTTGAAAATTTTTCCTAATTTTTCTCCAAAATGTTAGTTGTCAAGTGACGTGAATTATTAATATTTAAGAAAAAAATAAAAAACGCTACATAATTATCGAAAATATAAAATTGCTCGTTTCTCGACGAAATTTTGCAAATGAGTAGTTTAAATCGAACACCGCGACGCAAGGAACATAATGACATAGATGGAATTGAAATCGGATCAACGGTTTAAGAGATATGGCGGGTTAAACATGGTTGATCTCAAATCAACTGAAATTTTGAACGAGTCGTGCGGCTAGCTCCAGTGATGGAATTCGGTAAATGAGGTATGAAAATTCATCTACTCGACGAGAGCTACAACTTGGGAGTGGTTTTGATGGCCTGAAACTGCCAGACGATGGAGATATCAGCCGGTGAAATTGCGGCCGATGACACGCGCAACAGGAGCGATTTTCAGACTTCGTTTCCAGCTATCTCGGCAGCTAATCGGATCACCCACGACATACGCATAGTAGTACACTTCAGAAGGAATCTATTGGGAGTGGTCTCGAGAATTGACGTGCTGTTTTGGTCGAGATATCACCATTTGAAGACGGCGTGGTGGAGCGACTTTTAGGACCTCAAACAGGCGATTCCAGCGATGGAATGGGGTCGATATTAGTAAGTGCTCCAAACGTCTCAATGAGACGAGTTGAACCGTGATGGTCCCGTCATCCAATTCATCTTAACAACGAAACAACAGCGGTAAAATTAGGAAAAAAAATTATAATAGAGAGGTATTTTGTTTCAAAATAATTTATGTAATTACATGGCTTTTTTTTTAATAATCTACATGATATGCCAACTCAAATTTTGGAGGCAAAATTCCCAAATTTCTGCCTTTTCCAAAGCTAAGTACTAAAATTGAGAAATGTGAATCAGAAAGAATGCAATCAGTGAAATGTTAAAAAATGAGTATTTTTAGAGAACGAAAAATAATATTTTTCCTTGTTGTCTTCTCCATGATCAAGAATGGTGTTTCTTTGGATCACCCTTTTAAAAATATTGTGGCGGATTGTCATACTCTCATTAGAAAGCCATGGGAAATTAAGCTGACTCATATACTCGACAAGAGGGTAACCACTGTGCAGAAAAATTGGCCAAAATGGGCCACGGTATTCTCACTGCTATTGAGATTGCGTGGAGCTGAAGGATGATACTTAGTTGTTGAGCCTTGTCTTTCCAACCAAAAAAAAGCGTATTCCTTTTTTAGATTATCAAAAGTGATCAAGGGCCTGGATTGAACCGCACTCCTCACTTGTACCGGCTCCGCCAAACCGATGATTAAAGTGGCAATTTCAGCGACAAACATCATTATTTCTATTTCTCCATGAAAGTTTTCTTATAAATACATTAAACCTCAGAATACCAAGCGGAAATCAACGTTGAACATAATACATAGAGATGCAATTATCCACTCAAAACGAGCACTATCATTCTCAATTTCCATGCAAAAAGAATATATAAAGCTTATGCATGTCGCATTCAATTTCAACATCGACGATGACTGCTACATTTACACCATCACGGAGAATGGTTTCAATGGGCCAACAATTTAATGATTCATTTCCCTTTTCCAGCTAAAGTAGATGCGATCAAGAACAACCATTTATAACAGATAAACACAGCAACTTTACAAATTACAAGGTTCAGATTCTTAATTCTCTGGCTGCCAAACTTGCATGCTAAAGACCAAATACGACATCCATATATATGATGCTTTAAAGAATCAGTACTATCTATCTTTGCAACAATGGTCCAACATTACTTGAAAGCTTTATGCCACTTCTCTGGGTTGAACAACTATATGAAGACCACTGACATTGTTCAATACTTTAATTGTGATAAGAAATGGGAGTAAAGGGCAAACTTGTTTCCCAGTTGAACATAAAGTCGGATGGAAATGCATACTATGATTTTGTTAGGTTCAAAACGTGCGAGATATCGAAAATCTGCCCCGATATAGTGCAGAGTGTGGCTCTGTTGGAAGGCCAATGGGGAGCTGTTGGATCTATCATCTCGTGGAAATGCACAATAGGTATAAAATCGTCGTTACTATATTGTTGCTGATAATTGTTATCATCAATGACTGCACAAAGAAAATTATCTAAAATAAAAATTGTCTGTATAACAGGAGGGACAGAGATGGATGCAAAAGAGATTATCGAAGGCGCAGATGAGGCCCAGAAATCGATCACGTTCAAAGTGATTGAAGGAGATGTGCTGCAATACTACGATACTTTCAAATTAATTCTTAATATGGACTGCGGTGGAGAAGACAACCTTGTTATATGGACAGTTGAGTACGAGAAGAAGTCTGAGGCTGTGCCCGAACCTCAAGCTATCATGGACGGTCTTGTAACTATGACCAAAGCAATTGAGTGCAATCTTATGCTTGTGCCAAATTAGTTAAGATCATAGACCTTCTTAACTCTTTTTAGTTCTTAATTGTGGCAACATCTACTCTTGATAAATAAATTCATAAGGGGAGTTGATCATAACTTGAATATGATATTGACTTCCCCTTTTGCAATATTACCCACGTTATAGAGTGCACGGCTGTGTTACAGAGCACAGTATTTAACAGTTTTGTTGCCTTTCTTGAATTACTAATGCTTTACACACTATAGTACTATACCAAATAAGATTACTGCCACTAATGGTCAGTTGGTTTAGTGGAACGAGACACTAGCTTCCGTAAGATAAGACTTAGGCTTCCAATCTTCGATCTTAGGAACTGAGTTACTGGATTGAGAGGATCGCTCTCATATTGGATTTTTGCAACACCAGAACTTGGACCGAATGAGAAACAAAAAATAAATAAATAAATAAATAAATAAGAACTGTATAATAAAAATCTTTATACAGATGATTGATTGGTATACACACAAACTTATATCTGTACAAATAAACATATCTGTGGTGTACAAATTCATGTCTAATTGATCATGATTCTGAGGTTACAGTTTGCCGTTTTCGGCGAACTTTTTAATCTGAGAAATATCAAGGGATTTATCCAAGCCACTAGCTAGAAGAAACCTGGCAACAAAATTAAAAAAGAGACCAGTTATATATGTAAGTGTTGATTATCTATGAATATGAAAGGTTATCATATTGATGCATACTTGTCTCTGAGGGCTCTAGCCATTGATAAGCAGCCTCCTGGAATGGTAGATTGCAAATTAACCGCTATATTTGGGTTATGAATACTCTGCCTCAAGTGTATCCACCCATGTTCTCCATGTTCTGCCTCCGAGACTTTGGCCCTGGATTATTCAAACAAACCAAACAACAATTACAACAACATTAGTTCAACTTCAGAGTATTACCAAGGTCGTTTATGTCCATTAGTAAAGTAAAAAAACTCAGACGTTTTCATATGATTATCGACTTTAAGAGGAAATTCTTGTATACACTCAATTTGGGTTTCATATATTCATCAAATTATGTCACATTTATGATTCATTTGAAGAAAGATTGTCTTTCGACAAATGAAGTGATAGTAACGAATCCGGAATTACGAAATAATATGCAACAATCCAGTAAATCTTGAGCACAGCAATAGCAGATTCTGAATACCTATACATATGGGCATCAATGGCGGCTGGAGTTTCATTCGAGTCCACGAGGCAGCCGTCACTCACCCAGCAATCTCCACAGGAATCCAATTCCCACCCTTCCAATTTACCTTCCTGTTGACAAGAACTAACTTCCATCTTAAATGGAAACAGAACAAAACCGATTCACCTAATTACAAAACTGTTCCAGTTTAGTTACCAATTCGTGATTACCTCGATGTAATTCTTGAATTCTTCGATAGCTTCCACGCCTTTCGCCTTCGCAAACCTGGGCTCAGAGATAATGTCCATCCTCAGCTCCACTGATTCCAATGGCTCTTCCAGATCTTTAATCAAACTCCCAATGCCCTCTTCTGATCCTTCAAGCTTCATCCTCACCATTTCAATTATAATTTTCACCACCATGTAAGCACCTGGAAAGAATCCAACACTCAGAATGATAAAAACCAGAAACATACCCCAAACACGAACAATTACTATTTCATTGCCCCCTAAATCAATCTCCGTTTCAATTTCAAGAAAATTTCAAACCACATACCATCATCAAGATAGTAATTCTCTTTCAATGCACCATGCCCTGAAGTTTCCATCATCAAATGCGCCTCAACTCCATCCTTATTGAGCTGAACGCCCTTATCAATCACGTTCCTGTACCCAACCCTGTACAAGCAGTGATGCCCGCCTCTCTCCGTCACGAACTTCGTCAGCGCCATGCTCGTGCGGGCATCCGTCACTATCGTCGTGTCCGGGTGCTCCTTCAGCACAATCGCCGACATGAGCGCGATGAGGCGGTCGCCGTTTATCGGATTTCCGTGTTTATCAACAACGCCGCTCCGGTCTACGTCTGTGTCGAAGACGATGCCGAGGTCGGCTTTGTTTTCGAGGACGGCGGCGCGCGTAAGGGCCATGGCGACTTTGTCCTCAGGATTGGGGATGTGATTGGGGAACATTCCGTCGGGGTTGAGGTGGAGAGAGCCGAAGGTGTCGGCGCCGAGCTTGTCGAGGACGTCCCATGTGAAGAAGCCGCCGGAGCCGTTGCCGGCGTTTACGATTATCTGCGTCGTCGGAGATTTTGTGTTATCTTTGAGATTTTAAGGATGCATGGGTACATGAGGTGAGTTGAGTATAGAGAACTCAATGAGTTGGTATTCATGATAAACGGATATGGACACAATCCATTAGGAACAAGGCGATACGAAATTTTTTTTTTTTCCTAAGTGAAGCCTGTAGGACACACCGTCCTTGTCCGATACAAGATCACAACATAAAATGATACTATTAAAAGTGTGAGGCTCGAGTCGTTGAAGCTCGAGCTTTTGGGTTTGAGCCTTTGGCATATTTTAAATCTATAATATTTAAATTATTTAATTTTACGAGATTTCGAGACTTTTGAATTTGAAATTATTATATTTATGATCATGAGTTTTAGATTTGGGCTAATTCCAAACACCCCTTATCTTTTAGCTCTTCCTAATCTTCCAATTAGTATGATTGTCACTCTAACTTTTAAAAAATATCACACTTAAATCCTTTTAATAAACTTTGGCCTCTAATTTTTCCTCCGTTACGGTGACCCAAGTTTTAAGACCACCGACATCGTGTTCGTCTTTCTAAAACGAACAAAATTCATACCCTTGCCGACCCTATTAGCGGCCGAAAGCCACTATAGAGCTTTGTTCATTGTGTGTCATTTTTGACCGATAATTTATGTTTCGTCGGTTGTCTGATTTTGGTTTCGAGACCATTGTTGTGTTACTTGCGTCGATAGCTTCAATTTAATATATAATATCAACACATTTGAAATCTTGTTTGTATAAATCTGCTTTGCTAAAGAAGTTAATTGTGACATTTTTCAAAGCATAAGAGGACAATTACACCGATTTAAAGGTTATGGGGCAAAATGCACTAAAAACTAAATAATGAATGTATGTCTGGAATTAGCCGTTTAGATTTTAAGAGCTTATAAATTTATAAATACTTTTAAACTAACAAGAAATTTCTAAATCTATGATGCACGAGCGTGACAACAGGACACTGATACAACGATATAAACTTGTTTGAAATTTTTTACACACATGATTTTTGTCATAAATATCCAACATGATAGGATAAAATATACTTTTCCACGTATTCATACGCGAGAGTTTTAAACATTAAGATATTTATCCACTCTTTCCAATTTCATATTCGTGATCATTTTCTTCTCAACAATTCGATGAACAAAATCCATTTTCTTTTTAAACAAAAACTATATTTTAAATTCTTTTCTCAGCCTAATAATAATAATTATTATTAAGAAATAAATATTTCCAAAGCTGAGATAGAATTAGACCTGGAATCCTTGAAGAGGAGTGTCATAGTGCGACGGATGATTGATTCTTTCCTTAATAATATTTCTCAGATGTTCAGAATACACGCTCATGAAATCAACTTTCCGCGGCCGAACCCCAATCGTCGTCGATACTTTAGCGAGGCGGTTGGCATATTTCCGTGCGGCTTTATCGCATATCTCCTCCACCTGCGGCGAAGTTAGGCCCCCTTTCTTTGTGAAGAATTTCAACCCATTCCGTGTGTAAGGCAAATGGGATGCTGTCATCTACACAAAACCACAACACTTCAATTAATTAACAATAACGACCTATGATGCATAAATACGAACACGCTCCATACAAACACGACACACGAGCAACGAGGATAGCACATGTTAACTAGAAAACTAACTAATAGAGCATCTCCTCTACCATAATAGAAGCATCAAACGCGAAAGGCTGCAGCAAAGTACTCATAAAACAAGCCGGTGTGGTTGCGAGTCCCATATCGAAAACCTCGCATCCCGCCTTCGAAAGCCCCGCGAACACCGCCGCGCTCAAAACACCGCCGGAAATCCTCGGATCCCGCCCCAATGAAACTCTAACCGCCGCCTCTCCTCCTCCCTCATTCTCCAGCCCACCAATCACCCATTCCCCAAAACTCTCCGCTATCGCCTCCACGGCCGGCGGCGTTAGGTCCACCTGCCGCCCTTTCTCCCCGGCCAATGCCACGCCCCGCACGTCGGAGCCGTTCTGCAGCCGCCTGATTCTGTCCATCTCTTCATCCACCACCACCTCATTGTACCCGGCGGCTGTCGAGTAACACTGAGATTTCGCTGAAGAAAAGGATGGGAATGTAATCAGATTGCTGTTGGATGGAAATTGCTTGGGCTTGAGAAATCGTGGGAGATTGATTTTATTTGTTCTTGATGAAACATTGTTGGTGCAAGAAGCCATGGATATTTTGGCGCTCTGGCAATGGTTTGAAAGATATTTCTTTTGTTTTTCTTTTATGAGATACTTAACATTTGAATACAAAGATAAGATGTATTGTATGGATGAAGGAGAACCCTACACTTGCAAATCAATTCTGGAAAAACAAGTTAAAATATCTGGGACAAGCTTCCAAAAATTTAATCCAGATTTTTGCATTGTTTTTATCTGAGATACATCCCACGTTGGCATTGTTTGCAGA
This sequence comes from Lippia alba, assembly GCA_037834125.1. Classification (NCBI taxonomy): domain Eukaryota; kingdom Viridiplantae; phylum Streptophyta; class Magnoliopsida; order Lamiales; family Verbenaceae; genus Lippia; species Lippia alba. The sequence goes on from JBBMKE010000009.1 coordinate 3,140,758, forward strand.
AATATTGCCTCTGATATTTATTCAGTCTACTTCAATTCAATGGGGAAATGGTATATGCTTTCGTGCTGAATTAAGATATAAGTTTCTATGAAATTGAAATCTCTATGGTCAGGGCAAGTTATATGTATTATATTCCGGAATTTAGTGGTAATTATAAATCAATCCCTCTGAAATAATCAATTATAATAGGTGATCGTGCCCAAAATTCGACTGTCTTGTCTCGAGTTGGATTTGGTCAATCAAATTTGTATTAGTGGAAGATCTTCGACCTACGAGTTGAGCTGTGAGAAGGAAATAAATGTAAGATGAAGGGCAGCCTAGGATAAGGTGAGGGTGGACTTGGGTTCGGCACTCTAACACTCAAGTCAACGTCTCGAGTGGAGAGATTCGAGCTGAAGAGACATGTTAAATGTACTTACCTAAAGATGTTAATGAACAGTTATTTATATCCTGACAAATAGATGGTGTTGGTGCACGGCTGTCGAGACACATTTTATACGTCTTAGTCACTATTCCGGCACATTTACTGTTGGTGGCGATTGAGTGTCCCCCACATTTGTATCGTGTGTCAGGAGAAAGGCTGTTGGATCTAATAGCCTTCAGTGTTCGACCTCAACCTCCCAATGGGATCCGGGGTCGAGACTTATAGCATCAATCAGGAGAGATTGCTAAACAAACTCCTTCTACATGGCCTTGGGTCGGGAGGCTGTCGTCCGTTTCGGTACTTGCGAGTAGAAACAAGGAATGTCGATCTGATGGGAGCATGCCACATGGCGAAGTGGGATCGAGACATGTTTATTGGAATTCTCATATTCTATTTTTTGTGCTAAAATATTCCCCGACTAGAGGTGTTAAGATAGAATTGTAATTTCTTTTAGGAACGTTTTTGCACCCTAAATGAAAGGTTAGGACTTAAGTTATTAACAATATCGGGTAATTCTAGCCCAAACCTGGCTCGGTCAAAACGGTGTAACGAGGGGGCGAGTGTTCTGCACTTGCCGTGTGATTGGTGGAAAATTTGGGGAGAGTGACCAATCAAATGGCAAATGTAATAGCCTTGCCTTTTTAATTGGTTGGGTCCAAACCGAGTCTGGGCTAGAATTTTCCAACAATATCATACATATAATTGACAATTAATCCTACGCTACACTGATAATTATATAAACAACTTTCCCTAATTTCTTTTCTTTATTGGAATAATCATGGACAGTTCCATGAGATATGGTAAAATTATAGATTCCTCTAAGGTTTTGAGAAATTATAAATTCCCCATGTCCCGTTACTTCCATCGTGAAATTTAAGAAAATGTGCGATTTTACTATATTTTACACTTCATATGTTGAAACTCAATGGAGTATATGTAAGAAAAATTCAAAGATAATGGGATTAATGTAACTACTGAAATTTTTGAGAGGTTTTGATATAAGTTCTTGAGTTTTGTAACTATCTAATTTTTTTTTTTCAAAGAATGCTACTTAATATTATTTTAATATTTTTTATGATGAACTAATTTCATACTTAGAGTTTATGAATGCTAATTTCTATTCTTTTTATAGTGGGAATGCATATTTATATTGGGACGTTATTCTTTGTATGTAAATTAGATGCATTAGAGATCACCAACACTTAAAGTATTTGTTTCAATAACTCTAATGGATATTTATGTTAGTTTACTAATGCATTGATTGATATTGATGTGTTTTGTTATAGTTTTTTATTTTAGAGGAAAATTTTGTTATTCTCAAACGTATAAGTTCAAATAAACTTATGCAAAATATACATAAAACATGCATAACGTATGGAATAATGAATGAAATATCTATTCCGATTTATACTTATAGATAAAATATAAATATTAAATTAAATTATAAAATTATAAATTAAAAAATAAAAATTAATATAGCTATTATTAAATATATCACCATATTTTAGTATTATTTCAATTTACCCCCTAAGGGTAGGATTGAAATTTTTAATAATTTTTTTCTTTTTTTTTGAAACTCAAACCCTCAAAAGGGAATATTATTGAACATCAAGACTCAAGAGGAATAAAAAAAAACAAAAATACAATGAATTGCTGGAAAATTAACACAGGCCGAAGCCGCAATTCCAACAGATTTATGAGCTATTATATTAGCATCACGTTTAATAAAAGAAAATGACTCCTTGAAGTTGAAAATCCGATCTGGGTGAAGTTCCGCAGCTGTCTTTTCTTCGGATTGAAAAGAACACTTTGGCCTACAGCAGATAACTCGGCCAAAAAAATTTCTCGGAGAATCACATAAAATAATAACAAAGATTATAAAGAAACTAACTAAACTTTCATACGGAAGAGATAAATAACTTGAAATATAGCATAACCTAAAGATAAAAACACAAACCGTATCAAATCTGAGAATCTGACAGCAGAGTAGAATTGAATCATCCGGCGGTGGAGCATCGTATTCTCTAGAACTGAATCATCCGGAGGTGGAGCATAGTATTCTCCACCGCCGGATCGAAGCTTCAATTTATTGATTGTTTTGTCTTGAGTTTGAATCACGTAGATTAGGGTTTTTAGAAATTTTTAATAATAATTTTGCTAACTTAATCAAATTTTACACCGTTATTAAGGTTTATGCAATTTGTGAGGGAGAGTATAAATTATAGAGGGGTATTCGTAATTTCTAAAACCTCAGGGGCTATTTGCAATTATCCCTTCTTTATTTCACAAGTAAATGTGATCCATTCTCTTCAATCCAACCCCAACTCGACTCAAATTCGTTCATTCATATCGACATACACCAACCTGCCATAAAGACCCGTTTTCGGTTTAGCATCTAAATCCAACTAATCGTAGACCCCATTCATATATAAATTATAACAGACATGGAGCACCCTGTGTTAAGAATAAGTGTCATGAAAAATCCTTAGTTATAAAAATTAGTTTTGCGTGTTTTATAAATTATTGCATAAAAAACCTTAAGTTTACTGTTTGAGTTAGACGTGCCGTAAATGCGGCCGAATATGTATTTTTCATGTGAATTACCATTTTTTACCCTCTATTCTATCTTTTTAATTAGCCTTAAATTTTCAGAATTCTCTTTCTTTTGCCTCTTTTATATTTGTTTCTATGTCTTCTCAAACATCTCAATTTGAACTTAATTAGTTATTCTTACGGATAAAGAGCCAATTATTGTGGTGATTCTCAATTCCATTATTTCTCAATATAAATTTTTCTTGAAAGGCGTTCAACTTTTCGAGTGAGCGGCTATAAATTTTTCTTGAAGGGTGTTCAACTTTTACATAACTATGCTAATGTTTATCCAAGTTTTTACAATTGAAGGCATCTACTAAGAAAACTGGCGAAATTTCCAACGCCGAAGAGGTGCAGAAAATGAAGATAAAGAAAACGTGGAAGGTTATACGGTTAGAACTTTATCTTCATGCTTTAAATTGATTGTTATTGGTGTTTCGAAAGCTTAATAAGTTATTCCAAGACAAAGATCCGTTAGACCAAGTGATTTTGTAGAAAAAAGCAAGAAACAAACTAGGGAAACTGACTTCAACTCTTTGTTGTACGTAATAGTTTGTATTAAATTTAAAAAAGAATAATTTAGGAAAAATATATTTAAAATACTAACAAATAATTTTGGGAGAGGTTCGCAAAATGTGCTAATATAGGTTTTATCGACTAATTTTTTTAATACAGATTTTTCTCGTGTGTCTAATATAGGAGTGGGCGTGGAGTTTTTCGTGAATCTTATGATCATAATAATAAAATCACGGACAAAGAATTTTGGTCCAAAAAATTAATTATTAAAAAAGAAAGTCAGCTACATAAAAGGACATGAAGTACTGACAAATAAAATCATCCGGAAAATCTACAAGCCATGGAGAGGGAATACAATCCTTTAATAAAGATATTTGAAATGGTCCGTAATTGATAGCAACGAATCTACGATTATTATAAAAAAATTCTGGTCCTTAATGATCCTTAGTATTTTATTCAAAGAAAAAAAGGGAATGGCCCTTAATTGATTGGAAGGAATCAAGAATATGTGACTTGAAATTTCTTCAGCAGCTCGGATGAATGTTCAGCAACATATAGTAATGGGCATAAATGAGTTAAAGTTATACAAGTTTACAATATTCCTACAACATAACCAATATAACAAGAAGTTTATATGTATGATCCAAGAGCTCACATCTATATAACGAACACCCAAACGTCGGACTAAGATGTTATTCCTATACGACTGATCATCTCATCTTCTTATTCGTACTAAACAACATAATTGATTGATCCTCAAACCTTAAAGACCTCTGTTACCAGGTAGATCAAGCCACTGGATTTGGACATCCACTTCACCACATTCGACATCTCTCAACCTAAGAAGCATGTCTTGTGCCATTTTCCCTTTGTTCCAAAC
>JBBMKE010000009.1:3162328-3193950 GCA_037834125.1 Lippia alba
GTAGTCATGCCGCAATGAAGAAGGCTGCCCTGATAGTCATGCCGCAATGAAGAAGTTTGGGAGGAAGGCTGCCCTGACAGTCATGCCGCGGTGAAAGGGGCGAATGTATGTGATTATTTTTGGGAGAAATTTAGATGGCGGCGGACTAATTAGGGTTTAAGTGAGGGCAGAGTTAGTTTTTTAAAACTTCATCCATTAACGTTTTGGGCCTCTTGGCCCACAACCTTCAAAATGAATTTTATTTTATCTAGTTTTTTTCTTTTGTTTTTATTTTTCTTCTTTTTTGTGCAGCTTCTTTGAATATTTGATTTAGTATTAAATTAAATAATTATAATACTTATATAAAATATTTTTATATAAAATAATATATCCGTGTCGGAGCCGTGTCGTGTCCTCAAATTTTTAAAAAATTCGTGTCGCCGTGTCCGTGTCGTGTCATATCCGTGTCGCCGTGTCCGTGCATCATAGTTGTGAAGTAAGACTTAGGGAATGTGTGCAAGAATTCTCATATATATAGGTTAAGGGTGAGGACCTTTGGTAATCTTTAGGGAATGGTCCCAAAAGAGTGTTGCCCTAGACACGTAGCGCTCTGTGAGGGCTTGAAAGTGATGGTTGTGAGCTGGGTCTAACCGTAGGTGGTTATGCGTGTCAAAGGTGCGCGCACGTTGGAAGTGCGTGTGTCAGCGACAGTTACGGGACTGCACCCTCGAGCGCCGAGATGCTTGCGTGTAAGTCATCGAGAGTAATGACGCTCAGGATAGGATTCCCTGACAAGGGAGGCGAGAGTAGCGAGCCAACAAGCGTACGAAGCCCGAGGGTCGATATTCCTGGGGAGGTGTCCCTACATGGGAGCGACCCTTCGCAGGAGTCTGGTAACGAGGGTTAAATCCCCGTGCGTCAAGTCAGCCCAAGTAAGAGTTTCTTCTGGGAGGAGAGGAAAGGAAGAGGGCTGAATCTGATTTACGAGCCCTAATCCTTCGAGCGTCAAACCACACTGCTTCTTGGCTTATGAAGAGAGCTTGTAGGATCATGACACGTGTACGGCGAGGACGTGAGCGTATTTTAGGCCCATCGTATATATATATATATATATATATATATATATAACGATAACGGTCGAGTTGTGATTAAATAGTTTTAAATTATTTATGATCCATTATTTCGAAAGTAACGAATTGCGTTATTTTTTAACCATAATTATTTTTTAAAAAACTTCAATCGAATGTTTTCAGGCAAATCAATTCGATTCAGGCGGATTATGAGGGTTTATATGTAGCCCTGCCAAACACATATGATCATGTTAAATGATACTTTTAACTAAATTTATGTTACTTTGCTATAAAAATTTCAAGTATTTATCTTATTTAGAACTCATATATATTTATTGGGCAATATATTTCCTACTATATATTTCTACTTCATCTCTTATTTTGTCTACCTACACGCATTTGGGCTAAAATAGATGATAAAACAAAAAAACGTTGCAAGAAATCCAATCAACTTGTTTTAAATCTAGAGTTTGCATTTGAAAACAACCTCAAGGAAGAATCGCACAGACCCCTCATAATCAAGAGGGATCTATTGTTGAGAGAGAGATATTATTGTTGCATTTGGAAGTCATGATATTATAACATAATATTAATAATTGTAAATTTTCAAAGAAGAGGCAAAATATTAGTCTATATATATATATATATATATATGTGTGTTAACGTTGCGTAGTGTGCACTTAAAAAGTATGGAATCATATAAATTGATGCGACTCGCAATCAAATGCCCATATGTCTTATGGGCCAATGGCTGCAAATTGTGAAAGCCAAAATTTAAATTGTTCTTAAAAATGTGATGAAACTTTCAGTATTTTGGTTCCGGCTAACGAGGAGGATTGCTGTGCTCCAAATCCAATTCAACTAAATCTAACAGATTATATTGACAATTTATATCACACTTGCAATATAAATAGATATTTTTAAAAAAATTTCCACCGATTACACTTAGATCCGAAAAGCATTAGACAATTTTGAATGGAAGATTTGCAAATGCAAAAAAGGGGTGGAAGTGAAAACATTTTGTAGTGGGAGTATGCTTTAGTGGAATTATCCCAAAATATTGAACTAAAAATAAAGTCACTTTCGATGTACATACATATATATATATGTAGGCAACTATTACAAAGCCCACGAGTGATGTTGACAACCAAACTTGATCAAAATTCCAATAGAATGTTTTGTTTAATTACATTATTGACCCACTTTTACGTTGAATTTCCAACTGCAGCCGCCAATTCCACAAAATCTAACATTGTGCATGTACATGCACATTTCCAATATTTAATGTTTTCTAATATACTTTCACCTTTAATTTGATTCTCCCAACACTAGTACACTACCCACACCAAATCCAGCATTTTACTATGACTTGGCTTCTCATGCTCGATACTTCTTTTTTTTTTTTTTCTTCTTTAAAGATGTCAATTTCCACTCTTTAATGCGTTGAAAAATGAAGAGGGAAAAGAGAAACTATATTTACAACTTTCTTAAATAGTTTTCGAAAAATAAAATAAAATGAAATAAAACATTTTTCTCTACATATAAAAAATTTTTGACGTATTAAAAAAATACGGTCGACTAATTATAATTAGGCCCTTCCTTTAATTGTAGAAACCTTAAATAGTCAAGACTGTTATTGCAACATCACGGGTCCAACCAATTTCTTACATAGAATTTTTCTAATGATCAATGAAAATTCAAATTACACGTGTTGCTCAATTTGTCAAAGACTTTTTGATGGACTCAATTTCTAACAAAATCCTTAAAAATTATTGAATATATATATTGAGATTTAATAAAAATATAATTGACAAATTGAAGAGACATAGAATTGAAGTGGATTATGATGTGATCGTCCAACAAATATTTGAAAGAAGAGGGGTCCGGCGTAGAATTGTAATGCATTGGGCGGCCACTTTTGATATTAAAAAATTTGCATGGCCGCAATTTAATATTTTTCTGCCAACATCGCGCTTAAAAATCACTAATCCCATATATGAGGACTAATATGGGATAAACCCTTTTTACACTTTCATAGTGCACCCTGATTTGTCTTAATTAGATATTTTATGTTCGAAAACCTATACATTATGATGATCTTATTTTAAGTCAATCGCTCCTTATATGAGATTTGAAAGAAAAGAATTATGACTTCATTTCGATCTTCTTATTCCTGTCGGCAAATACTAACTTTAATTTAATTAAGAGAGAAATCTTAGTAGAAATTGTGGATTGTAATATTCTAAATTACTTCTTAATCTGTCATTATATATTTCTTGATTTGGAAATGACTTTATCAAATTAAGTTTATCACAAATTGAATATGGGCATGACTTTCTTTATAAAAAAGTATTATTATTATTATTATTACTTGTAAAAAGTGTGTACTTTTGTAGACTAATAACACTTGTCGAACTTGCTTTCTTTTAAACATCTTAATCAATACCAAAAGCTTTGGGGGAATCAGCTAATCATTCAAGATTGAACTTTTGAACTCAAAAAGCTACATAAAGAGGAGGCTTCCCCCAATGGATCTCTACTTAAGTGCTTAGATGAACAAGACTATAACTTTATTATTATTATTATTATTATTATTATTAGAAACCTTTATTTCATTAATTTCTTAGGAAGTGTTTACAAACTTCGAAATGAGTACTTATTTTTGGTAATTTTAAAGTGTGTGAAAAATCAACTTATACTTAATTTAAATAAAAATAAGCTAGAATGCAAAAACAGGAAATACTTTTGAATCCTGCTTATAGCCTATACAATTTTTTTGGATTTATTTAAAATCTTGTTTTAGCGGTAATAACCTTATTACAATATTAATATTCCTAAATTAACCTTATACACACAAATATAACTTTACGGTTTAAATGTTCATTACATTTTTTATTTTTCAACTCATTATATCTTTTCTTTTTCTCCACCAATCACAATTGTATAATCTTAAAAAGTCTCACAGGTCAAAAATCTGCAATTCACTTTCATAATTTTTATAAATTTGTAATAAAGATATATATAGAATACTTTTATATTTAATTAATTATAAATAATTTTATATCTTGAATGAAAAAAATTATATTTGTATAATATTTAACGCATTATAATACCTAAAAATATCAAAGTATTTTAGAGGGAAAATTAATAACTCTATAAAAGGTTAAAAATAACGGTCAACTTTTTTCTCTAAATTCTCAACTTATTACCTTTCTTCTAAATACTTTCTACTTCTATTACTATAATTTTCAACTCTTGTTATAACTTCCACTTATGAATTAGAGTTTGCAAACAACTCCATAAACCTTGATCCTTATTAAATTAGTAGAGCCCTTTGTTATCGATTATTACTAAAGTACCCCTGGTTGGAATAGTTACCCCATCACTAAATCAAGGTAAATTTACAATCTAACATAATCATTAATTTAAACTCTCAAAGTTACCAATGGACGGCAAAATTATTGTTCCCAAGATCTATTAATTTCGTAATCAAGTTGCAGTTAAGTGACAAACACTCATGCTAACACTAAATGCAATTAATATTAATCTTAGTGTCTTCTTATAACTTATATGGGCACAAATTATATATATATATATATATATATGCACACGTTTGAATGAATATTTTAAATTTGAGATAGCTCCAGACACCTCCAATTTCAAAAGTTTTGCATATTACTGGTTAATTTTTTAAAATAGCACAATTTCTCTGTTAAATCTTTTAATTTATATATTTTAACCTCTTAAAAGTATTTTTAAACAAAATTAAAGAATATTCTGTTAGAACAATTTATACGCCAACGTATTTTCTCGATTCCAGACAATTAATTCCATAATTCATTATGTAAAAGTAAGAGTACAATATTAGAAATATATTGTTTTTTGGTTGAAAATATTAGACATATATATTTATACAGTATGCAAACAGAATGATTCTTATTGCACTCAATCACTCATTAATGGATATACTGTAGCAGGGTATAGCTAGCTAGGGTTTGATGTAATTAATATGACAATATTTTGGAGATAAATCATTAATAGTGACTTAGATAATTGCAGATACGATTAACATGGCACCAAACCTAAACAATATATACACCACAACCATAGTTTTCTGATGTTGATACCCTTATTATAATTATATTTTGAGCAGGTCAGGTCACATCTTCGATGTTTCCCCTTCATAATATATTGCTTATCAATTATTTATCATGTTGATTATTATATATATATAGGTAGCCCACAATTTTCTTCTCATTTAATTATCAAACATTCAGCTAACCCTAATTAATTCTCATCATTTTCACATAGCAGCATATATTATACATATGCAATATGTTATAATGAATGCGAATATGACGATATGAATATAACACAATATAATAATACATATTTTTTTAAAAATTTTACGTGAAAAGTGTTAGATACGGTATTAGAAATAAGTATTCGACAAAATAATATTTTTAAAAATATTTGTGTATATAAACTATATAAGATTCAGTAATCAGTACCAAACTTCACTGAAAAACTGTTAATCTATTCAATATAATCTGATTTTCTTTTAATTACTGATGATGTGAGAAATATGCTATGTCAATATCAAGTATATTTTTATTCTTCTAAAGAGGGTTGAATTTTTCTGTGTTCGGATATTACACATACTCCTTATAGAGACGATCACCATTCAAATTCCAGTCTCTTTAGATTTAAAAAAAAATTATAATTTGAACAATAAAATATAACTAAAAATTCTATGAACCAAATAAAGTTACGAATAAATTGAAATATCAAAATAACTAATCTTATTCGACCCAACTAATATTTCAAAAATCAATCTAAATCCGAGTCATTAAAGAGCCTTACGTTGTGATTCCCATCATAGCTAGGCCGGCTACAATCCATCTCAAGATTGCCTAATAAAATTGACCAGCTACAAAACTGTTACATGTATGATTACTAATTATGCAATAACATTGTTGGTTAATTAATACGCACAAAACATATTAAATAACTAAAATCAATAATTTAACGTCATACATCAAGCATTGATTAAGATATTAAAAAGTTGCATCGAAGTGATCGAAGCTGGTGTCATTATAAGCTGATAGCTACGGGAATTATAGTTTGTTTAATGTCCTAATTATATCATTTATTAAGCACTCCAGCTCATCGACACAAGCCACAGACACAGAGACATTATTAATTGCTCCAATTAATTATTAAATTACGTTATTCATGCCTTTGACGTTTGATTCCCTTAATTATCGCTTTAGAACTATATTTATTCTTGCATTTATTTTTCCTTTTGTAAATTATTCCACTTCTTTATGAACTTAATCACTTCCTTTTGAGGTGCGAGTTAATGCGAGTTTTAAAGAGTTAAAATGCTATATACTTGATGGGCGTCCTATTCTTAGTGCTTATGCCATCAAAATTATGAGACGCAAACACCATGTTTAATAATATTATTTCGTTGTTCCGTACTGTTTTAGATATTTTATTAAATATTCACGATAATTACTAGTGTGGCCGTGTATTTGAGTGAAAGATATTCATCAATTCTTAATCAAATATTAGGGTTTGAATACTGATTTTATGTATGAAGCAATTTTAAATCTCCTGATCAGTTATTTCACCCTATGAGGTGTCTATACTTGACCAAGGGGCTAGTCAATGTAATCGATATGGATGTCCTAATCTAGATCAAAAACTATTCCACCCTATGAGGTATCTACAATTGAAAGAGGAGATTAATAATTGCAGTAGATGGTGAATGTCCTAAATCTTGATCTAAATCAAAAAAATAAATAAATATTTATAATGCACAAATACTGCAACAAAAATAATGATACTTTTTTATTATAATATATACCGTATGATACAATATTGAATACTTATCATGTAATAAATCTAAAATATCCAATGTTATTATAGATTATATTATTGTGTCCGAATTTTTGTGTTTGAATCGGAAAATGGGATTTATTGAATTGAATGAAGGAGGGCGAGGGGCCGTATGTGATGGAGAGATGAAATGATTGTGTTGATGTCTAATTAAAGAGACCAAGACTAGAGAAATATTTGGTGAAACCTTTAATGAAGATTTAAATTCGCTGCCCCTCTCATTAGTTATCCTTACTGACATATAAAACCTGAAAATTTATAACTGCGTCCTAAACCCATATTAATTTCACATAGTATACTTTAAAAAGATCGTTCCAATATCATACACTTATAATTTCACGGATAAATATCATTACTTCTTAAATTAACATAATATATAATTTGCATTGTTCCTACATCACATGCTACATATATATATATATAAAAGAGCAGTTTCTCCTTTATTAAGCAAAAGCTATACGTAAATACACATCAGATTCACCCCTCAGAATTACATGATTCCACCAAACAAAATTCCACTTCAGGAACCAAAAAAAAACACCCTAATAATAATATAATAATAGTCTAAAAATAAAAATAAAAAAAGGGAACAAATATCATTTTCCAACTAAGGAAATGAAAACGAAAAAAAGGTTGGAGAGACAACACTATGTAAGTGGTGGGGCCCTCCTCTTCACCAGGCAATTGTACACAGCTCAGCAATCCCCCCAAAAAAACCCCCGAGTCAACCCACTAACTCACCCCGAGTCAACTCACTGAGTCTATCCCAACTTCCACGCCGACGTGGCGATCAACGGCCGCGTATGCCACCCCAACATCAAACATCCGCCGTTCTCCTCCACTCTATACCCATCTCCGCCGGCGAACAACGCCAGCAGCATACTCGCCTGTTTATACGCATTCGAACCCAAGTGAACCGGCTGGAACCCAGCCGACCCAAACCGGGTTCTCCACTGGTCCAACGTCTCGTGCCGCTCGACCCGGTCCACCCCCTCGCACGCCACCACATTGCATATCTGCCGCCCCAAGTAAACCTCGCTCATCACCTTATCCTGATCGCTCACCACCGCATCGCCGCCGTTCACGGCGGCCCCGGCACCACCTCCGCCGCAGCTCTCCAGGGAATCGAAGAGGGTGGAGTAATAGTGTAAAGACTCGGTGAATCTGTCCAAAAAAACATTCCCGTTGTGATTGGCTTCCTGCTCCACAACAGTCAAGATTACGGGATTCAATTCGCGCACAACATTCAGAACTTTATCAATTGCCGCCGGCCGCGCTAGCAGCTGATGCAATTCGAAGATGGAATTAACGGCCACCGTTTCGCCGTCCCTGATATCGAACATGGACGAATTCAGATCGGCCAAAGAGTTCGCGACGAATCCTCTGTACTCAAACTCCACGTTGATTGTTTCCGCCAATTGGGCTAATCTCCACCCCACTTCCTGCAAATGATCCGTGTCGTCGTTCGACGGGGGGCCGATACCGGTAAGCCGGAAGCTTGGCGGTCCGCCGGGCCTCAGGGCCAGGGCCTGCAACAGCGCCGGCCACTGCATCCCCTGCTTCATACTGAAATCAATCACGTGGACTCGGGTTTTACCTGCGAAGGCCTCGAGAATCGCTTGATTCGCGGTGAAATGAGCGAATTTGAGATACGGGCACGTTTCGTAGAAGTGCATTTGTAGCAAATCCGTGAAGGCGGAGTCCTGCGGATTCGAAGGGTATAGTCTGTAGATTCTTCGCGCTAACGCTTCCGCGAAGTATGTAGCGACTTTCCTCATCGCTCCCGCTTGAGAAACCGCGAGGAATCCGATGTTCTTCACCAGAGCTTCAGCCAATTTGAAGTTCTCCTGCTGTACGGCCTCCGCGCACGCCATGAGTGTGTGAACGAGTCGGACGCCGTTCTCCTGCGAGTCAACCAGAACAGACCGAGTTGACTCAACAGGCCGAGGAGGAGGAGCATAAACCGCGTCACTCTGTATCCCAGTCCCCAAATACGGCGACGTTTTGAGCTTCTTCGCTTGCGGCGGCGGCGGCGGAGGGCGTTGCGCTCTGGGGTACACCGCTTTCCCGGGTATGGCGATGAGATCCGACCCGAAATCCAAGTCAGCCGCCATTTGTACGCGGCTGTTAACGCTGCTGCTGTTGTCCAAACTCGTGATGGAGGAGGATTCGAGGAAGGGATCCGAGGGGGAATCGAATTCCGGCACGGGATTGAGGCCGGAGATCATGGATTCAAGCCAGGAGGAGAGATCCGAGGGGTTGTAATGAACGGTTTCCGACGCGAGCTGAGAGAGACCTTCTTGGTGAACATTTCCCATCACTTCCTCCAACTGTTCGATCTTCTGCGCCAAACCCGCCATGTCAGAGGGCTTTACATTGTAACCCAAGGCGGCGAAGAGCTCGTCGGCGTCGTCAGCCTCGCACGACCACATCTTGGCCTTGCCGGAGGAGGTGGAGCTCCCAGTACTGCTCGAGAACTCACTGATATGATCTCTCTTCATCGTTTTTTTTCACTAGGGTTAAGGATTAGTTCCTTTTCCTGGAAGGAGAAACTGTGAATGGGTGGTGACGAAGAAGAATCAGGGCATTGGTGATTGGGCGAAAAGGGTTGCTTGGTTTTTCACATATGGGAATGGGAATGGCCTCTGTTGCCGAGTTTTTGTTGCCGAATTTGCGTTTTTAGCCACCGAGTTTTGGGTTATTACGAATGGGCACCTGGGTTTTGGGGAATTTCGTATCTGACCCCGAAAGGGGTAAAATGATGATGTGCATTTCATATGTTGGCAACCAAACTGCCTGCTTCACCCTCCCAAAGTAGTAACTTTGTTTATTTCTTTTAATTTAACGGTGCCTCATACTTTAACTTTCTTCCTAAAAATGGGTAAAAGGAAAGTAATGTGTTTGTAAGAAAATGAGAAATGATTCGCGTAAATAGCTGTATAGACTAGATCTTTTGATAAAAATAATATTTTTTTATGAGTGAAACGTGTATTTAATAAAAGTACCTAATGGAATATGTTTGATTTAAATTACCGTAAAACCTAATTAATAAGATAGAGAGTTGTCAAGTATTATTAGATAGATTAAGATTTAATCCGTACAGGATAGGTCGACACAAAACCACGCCCAAATCCAAATTAAATAATGGAGAGTTAATCTGGAGAATGAATTTCAAATACCTAACAAGTAACACCTTATTTGATAATATGTGCTTGACAATAATGTACGAATACGAATACGGCAACACGGATATAAATATGATAATGTGAATTTTTTCTTGAATTTTTTATATTAGTGTCGAAAATAATAATATTTTTAGAAATATTAGTATAAAAAAACTAGTTAATAAGATAGGTACCGTTGCCGAATATTTTTAAGCAATACATGATTTATATAGGATAGGTTAACAATTACAACACCCAAAAATTAGGTAATACCACATAATTAACAAATTTCATTTTGTTGTTTTAAATTGGACCACTAAAATATATAGAGAATTTACAAACTTATATATAGGTTCTTATTAAAATGTATAGCTTCTAATTAAAATGAGAACTTCAGTTAAATATATAGCAATTTCAATTTGCTTTAATAGTTAGGTCTAGGTTTTCCTAGAAATATGCATATTGTATAACCCTAGTATTGGGAATTGGAAACTTGTGATGATAAAGCTGTTACTATATACATATACTATTAATATTGCATAAAAAAGAGGGGTTCAAAACTGCCTGAATTTGAGGTTAACTCATGAATCTGTTTACTAAGTCAACGTTATAAGGTGTAACTTGCTTTTGTTTATGTAAGATCGAAGGTTTTTGTGCACTTTGGGCTGAGGTTTGCATCAGAATCCTCGTGTGCTAAAACGTGCAAGAATTATTCCAAACTATTTCTTCAAAATATGCCCTATTTTTTTATATAGTTTAGTTAATTTAATGTTAACTTTATTCTTGGGTTAAACATACAAGGTAGAATTGCGTGTCTTTTATCCTTATCGCGACTGGCCAATATTTTCAAATTCAAATCCATTTTGGGCTGTGACTATATTAATTTCCACTAATCATAGTTCACGTTGTACTAAATTAGAATAAATTGTGCATAGCTAAACTAAAGATTAATTCAAGCACAATTCTCAATCCATCTTTTTCCGTGCTAATCTTTGATTGGTTTAACATATAAATATTAAGAAAAAAGTTTTAAATTTTTATTATTCGCGACATTTCAAAATATAATTTTAAAGATCGAACCCAATCGTAACAATTGATAGAATTTTGCTTCTCTATTTAGGATGCATGGTGATCGTTCATATTTACTATTTCCATTCTATGTAAAGTTATAATATATAAATACGTACGTAACGATATGGGTATTACGATATAAATTTTTAAGATATTTAATACATGCTTTAACACAATTATATATATATATATATATAATAAAAATTTTAAGAAGTATTCACACAAACTTAAACAATATACATCATTTTCCAGTTTAAAGTCATTACAAATAATATAAATACATTTTTATATAATGATATTATAAAAAAAATGAATTTAAATTCATATGATACATGTTTTAATAAATCTATATAATTATTTTTTTTAAAAAAATTATCCTCAAATATTCAGAAAAAAATTAAAAATTATTTTTTTAATTTTTTGTGCCGGAGTGACCGACACGCTTCGAGCAGTGTAGGACACGTGTCCCCAACATGCAAGTTTTTTTTTAAATTTTCGGATACATTTTGCCGTATCAGAGCCATATCCGACACTGCACGTGGTCAATTTTTGGAATATTCGTGCATTATAGATGTAAAATTAGCCATATAGTTCATTTGAGGTTAAAATTCTATATTTTTTGAAATAATAAATTTAAGTATTGGACAATAATTCTTTTTGATCTCTGAGAGTTTCCCCATCTAATTTTTTGTAAGGCCCCATTATGATACAAAATTATTAAAACAAAACTAAATTCTTACCGAAAACATTTTTATTTCATGCAATAAAGACTTCAATTCAAAAATAGCATGCGCGTGGAAATCCACTCTTCCGAGCGCGTGGACGAGATTGGTTTGCTATGAATGATAAGCAGATTCAGTTTGAGAAATGTGCCCCACATAGGGGAGACAAATTGACCAAATGACCCCGCCGTCAACATCAGCCACCACTTCCGTTAAGGTACGGATGACGGAGTCCCTAACGGCGTTTACGCCAGCCTTATTTTCTCAATTCCCCATGTACTACTGTAATATCCCTCTCGCAGCAATCGTACATGTGCTAACACGTGTACTCTTGTACCAGAACACCGAATTTTCCCTTTTTACCTTTTCGCCTCCACTTTTTTTTTTTACCACTATTTTATTTACCATCAACTATTTATTTGTAAACACCTCCTCTATTCTTGCACCCAATGGTGGATCGCCCACACCAATAAATTATGAAAAATCTTAATTTGGAGAAGCCATTTTATATTTGGCGCGTACGAGGAGTCAATATATGAAATAAAATTTTTATATTATTATTGTAAGGACTCATATTAACGTAAAATAAATATGATATAATAATTTTGATTGAAATTAGTTCATCTTAACCAAATGTTCGATAGTCGAATTTTGATTTTAAATTTAAATATGAAATAATTTTAAATATTTAGATCAGATATTTCATTCTTTAGTATATTTACAATTCAATACTAGAATTAATCACGATAATTACAACCAATGTTTTGATTAAAAATATATATCTCCCTCTCACTTAACACTTGACACACACTTGGTGATTATATTTTGAGAATATTCAAACTTAGAAAACAATTTCTAGGGAGGTAAGTCCCATTTTTCACATTTCGAAGGGGCTAAATGTGAAAATAAAAGGTTTCAAGAACTGGATTGCAATTACCTAAATAGAATGAAACGTAACTGAATTACACCTAGTTTTTTGTATTTTAAATACATACCAACTGAGGAAAAAAATAATTGTATTTTAAAATTATATTCCTCGTAAAATGTAGGGTAATTAGTTGTAGGGCCCATCTCCCACGTGACGCTGACACGCGTAGGCAAACCAACAGACTTTACGCTCGGACATCTGCCCTGTTTCAGCTATTTCTCAGCACGTACTCAGATCACCCTCAATTATTTTTATAATTTCATCAACAGAATAATTAAAATTAAAAAGAAAAATAAATATATTTAATTATATTTATATTTTTTATTATTATATATAGATATATAGATCGGCCTCAGTCATCACACATCACTGCCATGCTTAATTTTATGAGTGTCATGAGTTTGTTACAACTTAATCAGTTAAATTGTATACATTGGAAAATGAAGCCAGTTTCTTTTTTATTAATATATTATTTTCTTGCCGTAACTCAATCTATCGGTACTTTTAATTTAATTAAAAGTCTTGAATTTAAAATTTTGAAAATATTTTAATCATTAGTTGGAAAATTTTCATCTTAAGTGAGTCATCCCAACTCGATTCATGAATTTCGCCTATAATCGAGATCTACTTTCGGTTATAATGGTCAATATCCTAAAAGTTATATACCGCGAAGAATATAATCACTTACCAAAAAATTTAAAACTGTTTCGTACTAAAATAAAATTCGAAACCTTCCTATTTAGTAAAAAATGAATTCGTTTTTTGGTTGAACCACACACATTTTTTTACCGCGCGTATAAGTAAAGAGAATTCATGAATTTACGTCTTCCTCTCTATGAATTTTTATATTGTATTATTCATAATTGTACTAATAAAAATTCTTTTTGCAAATATTTGTTAAAAATGAGAAAAATTAGTAAAAAATAATAATTCAAATTTCAAAACAATAATATTTAATTTATTAGTACAATTAACTTAGTTTTAATAAAATTTGTTGTTGTATTCAGAGTCGGTTCTGGGAATGGTATACTCAGCACTCAGCAGTCAAGCCAACCATCTTGAAGCCACGTGTATACCAGGGTGTCACGTACTCACAGGTCCTTGGTTCTTGAGACCACATATTCAACTAAATTTAAATTACTATAATGAATTTATCATCTTTTTTGTATAATAATTTGTTAGCAATTACCAATACAAGTTAAAAACTTTAAGGACCACATTTGCGTTGTGACATAACAAGATCGGTAAATTCAAAGTCTTCAATTATATATTTTTATTATAGTTTATAAGTTAAATATAAAGAATTTTTGTGATTGATTTCATTTAATTAATATTTGTACACTTATTGACATTTGTGATCGATAAAATATACTTTTAAAAATATCATTCATCGGGACTAAATTTTGAAATGGGATAGCAATTTTAGACGAGAGAATAAACTTGGGGAGGTAGTTTAAAATTTCCAAATAGAGGGAACTTTGATAGAATTAAGCCAAATTTTAATTAATATGTTTCACTCATATCTTTTGGGATACACATAAGGCCTTGTTTACTTTAGGGGTAACGGGGAGTTTCTTCCTATTAACCCCCAATTTCTTTCGTTTACCTTCCATGTGCCAAAGCCTGGGTTTCCGTACAGGCCTGTAGGAGATGGCGGAAATTGGCGCTGATCCTAGACACGTCAAATTGGCGTGTCTTCCTTCACATGATTTTTAACATGCTTCGGTTAAAGATCTTTCTCTCCAAAACTTGTGCAATATTACAACCAATTGCCATCGATATCGTCCCCTTCTTTCTCTCTTCCCGGTAGTGCTCAACTTTCGTGCTCATCGCAAGTTTGCAGATGAGGCGGTGAAATTCCTTTCCTCTTTTAATTTACAGTGGATTTGTAGTTTTTGAACTACTTTTCCTTGCGTAATAGCTATCGGCTTTTGCACCGCAGGCGGCCTTCCATAATCAATGATTCAGTGTCTCCAAAAAAAAAACCCTTACACACCGCTTTGAGGTTTGGTCCCCCAATTTCCATTTAAAACCCCTTAACTGGTTTTTCAGAATTTTTAGGTATAAATATCACTTCTTGATGTGTAAAAGATGTTGTCTTTTGGTATTGTATTGCATTCCAAAGTGGTCTTTTTAAGCCCATGATGCTTAAATGGGAAATCAGGTGTATGAGTTGTAGTTTCTTCACATCCCAGATTTGAGTCCAAAGCAAATCCTAAGCTACGAACATAACCATTTTATCTGTATCTCCTCTACAAAATGATTTTACAGAAAATAATATGCTTGCCCTCTTATATTTATAAGATGATCAAGGGGATATATAGATACATTTTAATTTTCAGAGCATTAAACTTGTGATTACTGTTTTCTCTTTTAATTTTGGAAAAATTGTAGTTGTATCACTCATCCAAGAAAACTTTCAAAAACTAGGATACAATCCCAAAAGAAAATGTGGAGCAAAGTTATTGGATATATTAGCTTTTGTAGCAATATTTGTAGGTTATATATATCAGCAGTAATCTGTATGTACAAACTGATTTTGTAATAATTTTTGTGGCTTTGTAATTGTTGACTGATGTTGAGACACATACACTTTGAAAAGTGTTTCCATAACAATCGAAAATTGACTTTTATTTGATTTTATTACAGTGTAATATGTTTCCACGCCCATTAATGAAGAAATTAGAAGTTCCAAGGGTAAAATCTGTCATGGTTAGATAGTTTAAGAGGAAACTAGTCTCTTCGTTGCATTTAGAGACATCAGTGGCAGTGGTTGGAATGCTCCGAAAGGTTTTAGGAGTGATTTTTTATTGCTGCTTGAAAAGAGACTGAGGGAGTACATGCCGAACACAGACCTCAAAGCTTTACCATCAGATGTCCATCTGCCAGAACAGTGATGGTGCAAATGACTATCGAAGGGAAACTTCATTCATGATCCTCATTATGTTTACTCGATGCACAAATGCAGTAGGTCAGCTGTATTGTTGTTTCAAAAAACATGAAAACTTATGTTCAGTTTGTTTTTTGGGCATGTCTAAGTAAATGTTGTGCTTTTGGGAAGGGTCAGTCATTCGTGTGCCCGTTTAGTTTTTATGATGTCTATCTTACATTCGGTTTGATGCGTGTTTTTGTTATCTAATTGCTGATTTTGGGGTCTGAATGCCCATTTTCTGGAAAGATGAACATGTAATAATGTCTTTAACAATCTCTTCAGACTTCATGAATGTATTATTATATGCTAGCTGTTGGAAATTTGATTTGTTATGGTATTCTTTCTTCCTTTTCGTGGTTCCTGTTTCAGAGCTCTGTGTCCTCAAAATCATGGACTTCAAAGCATCCTGCTTTCTCGTAAATTTAAGGTGAGATTGTTGCAAAAACAAATGACGGGCTACAACTTTAAAATTGGAGGGTAAAATAATAAACTCAAACTAAACACGGGAAAACATTAACATAAAGTAAACAAGCTTCTTTCAAAAACATTAGATATCACTATGATTTAGTGGAAAAGTAAACAAAAGTTTATGGGATGTCGCTTAGCTACACTAACATGCTAAAACATGTCCTCCTATATCCTTTATTTCAAAGTAAACACGGCATAAGGAGCATATTTAAGTGGCTATTGTCATAAAGAGTCCAATCTAGTCCTCCACTACCACCAATTTGATATGACCCAAGAATCTAGTATTTAAATACCATCACACCAGCGTAGACAAAGATTTCACATTCAAATTTTTTGAGTATATAAACATCCTTGGTATAGAGATTTTTAAATATTAGTGTTCCGATATTTACTCGAACTAACAATAAATAAATTTTATTTAACAAAAAAAGAAGGAAAAATTCCCATATTTTTAGTAGTGACAATTTGATTGGACAACACTATAAACAAGAAATAGGCAAATGATGCACCATAAAATTGCTAGGGTTAAATTGAGTAAAAAAAGAAAAAGCAATTAGAAAAGGTGGGCCTTACAGAACAAGACTCATCTTCATTCTTGATGAATGCCAGTTGCATCAATACATATCACATAAGTGGAACTATAAAGGAGAAAGAGAAAGTTGAATATTTTCAAAAAGGGGAAATTTGAAAAGAAAGAAAATAACCAGCCATCATGCAATTACTAGAACATATGCCTTTTCCCTTCCCATGCTAAGAACTTTCCCCATTTTTGCTCAACATTATTGCAACACATAAGGTTCATTGCCCAAGTGCTTTGCACCTTGTACTTGAAACGGCAACCCCCACCCCACCCTATTCATGTTGTCGAACTCTATAAAGACGAGACGATTATAATTGGAAATTGATCTGATTAAATTGTTGTAATGAAAGAATGAGAATTTTAAGAAAAATAATCAATCAAATAGAAAATACAATATACTTATCACCAAACTCTATAAAGATGAGATGATTATAATCCGAATCTCATTCGATTAAATTGGTATAAAGAGAAGATAAATATTTTTCTTACAATCAATCAAATAACAAGAGTAATATACTTATCATTGCGACTAATTAAATTCAACAAAATTGAGTAAGAGTTAGAATTTTTCGAAAGCATCACATTAAATCAATGTGTCACTTTTAAAGCAATCATGTCTTAAGAAATCTTTTATGGATAAATATGTATACTTATCTCAAAGGTTGGAATGCCATTTGTCACGTTTTGTTAATTAGTTCATTTCATTTGCAAGTTATTATACAAAAAATTTGGGATGGTGTCCTAGCAATAAAGTATTTAGCCTAAATTATGGTACAACCCCTTTTGTCATTGCTCCATAGATATCTCACGTGATGGTAAACAAGATATCTTCATTCAAGAAACACACGTTGCTTAATCCGCAGGTTTAGTTTGCTTTTAGTAGACACATCGACTTTGATAACAAGAATCTCAAAAGAAGGTACTTAAATTTGTACTTTCAAAGGCATCACCTTTGAGTGTGTAGATAGGAACCCAATAATGAAGGAGCGAGAAGTTAGCCGATGTCGAAAGGTTTTTGATTGATTATGTGAGTAGGATGTATTTTAGAGAGGAAGGGTAATTTTATGTGATTGGTGTACTGTCGTTATTGTATATGATTAGTTATATTCGATCGACGACTATATTTATTTTTATTTGGCAATTCAATATTATTCTATAAATAAAAAAATTTAGGTCGTGTCTATGAAAAAGGAGGTCGATCAATCAAATTAATATATGGTGATGGATAATACGAAATTGATGGTAGTTTTCTGTGAATTTTTTTTTTGTTTTTTTCAATATAAAAAGGAGACTAAAAAAATTTTAAAGAGGAGAGTGATCCTCCTAAATTAGTTCCATGTGATGAGCCCGCAAACGAGAGGCTTTTTAGGCCACGCCCATCAACAGATATTTCTATCAAATTATGAATTTATAACATAAGATATGAAATCCATGTTAGTTCCATGTGATGGGTCCCACATGACCTAACAACTAGATCATAAGTGGGTGGGTTCAAGTCACTCCGATCAAAAAAGATTTCAATCAATTTAGACATTAGAGAACTTTTTTTTTTCGATACAGACATTAGAGAACTATAACACTTAAAATTAGGAGGTTTTAATCAATGAGAAATCAATCAAATAGTCTCCGAGAAATTTCGAAATCGGAATACCAACTACGAGGTATCCTCTACTTGTATTTTCTAGACTTCTTTTTTTCAGTCTCAACGTTGGCTCATAAGTTCCAAAAAATGCAATTTTGGGATAAAACTTACCGGAAACCGCCTCGTATTCCACACACAATCTCTATAAACCGCCTTGGCCGGTACTTTTTTACTTTTCTCAAAGATGAGATACATATTGAAAGACAGCAAATATTGTAGGGCTTGAACAGGTTAAAGAGAGACGTGGCTTCTTTTAGTTTAGGGTCCCTATAATTGACCTTGCATGGCGTTATGACAAGGGAAAGAGGAGTGTGTCATCCCACATGCAAATACATGTGATCAATGGCCCATTGCCACCAACATAGAATATGCACTAGCCCACATACTTTGGTGGTGGATGTCATCAAATTCATATACACATTAATTAATCTCGTGTGTTGAATCATAAATTAATGTCATATTCACTTCATTTAATGGGATTAAGGTTGAAGAGTATAATTTAGAAAGATATCAAAAAGTTGTGCGGAATAAGGTTCTCTTTTGTGCTCCCGACATAATTTCTTTGTGTGTAGCTGTTATTTTACAAAAATTCTAACTCAAATTCGAAGAGAGACAAATTAAATCAATTATATGAACAAATATAGTATGCTTGATATCCGAATGGACATTTTTCCGTGAATTTACAGCAATCACAGGGTTGCAAAACACCGTTGCCATTATTCCACTGCTAAAGTTAGACTGATTGGGTTGGTGGCTTGGTGCTAAAATTTGATGAAATCTGGGCTTATGTTTTGTTTTTGGGCCCAAGAATATCCTTGAAAGATTATTTATATACATGAGAAATAAATATATTTAGTGCCCATCTCAGATTCTATATCCAACATTTTCAAAAATGTGAATGGATGGACGCATCGGGATGTCTTTTTTCGATGCCTATGGTCTTAGTTGCTTCAATTATATTTACAAACATTAGTAACTTGTAAAAATATAATACATTTTAGTATTAATGGACAAAACACTTGATTTTAACCAATTTCTGAAAATGTATAATAAAATTTAGACCTTTACTGAAAAGGGTTGGTAGGGATATATGTAACCAATTTCTTTAATTAAGTTTTTCTAGGTTATCTTATTTTAGGTTTGTATTTGATCTCTTGTTCATCTCATATACATACGCACAAGAATATTAATAGATGATTGATATTAAAAACGAGAGTAGTTTTCTCAGGCCATTTTCACTCACATAAGCGCAAAGTACATTAATAGATGATTGATATTAAACAAAATAAGAGTAGTTTTTCTAGGCCATCTTATTTGAAGTTTATGTTTGATCACCTGTTCACTACATACGCACGAAGTGTGTCAATAGATTATCGAGGCGGTAATCGTACCACTTCTACACACACAAATAAACTAACGAATGTACTTGTAATCTCCCAAATACAAAGAACTTTGCCATAATTAAGCAAAATTTCATGAGTTGTAATTGTAAATTTAACAGTCATGCATATGTTAAAGCGTTGAAGATACCAACCTAACAACAACAAAGGAAGAGTTGGTTGTATGTGGAGTTCCATGTCATGGATCAAATGTGACTTAGAAAGTCATCAAGATTCATAAATGGAGGCCTTAGGTTGCTATCAACAAGAAGTTCGATCAAATTTATGTATCGTAATTCAGTTTGGGTTCGATGTGAAAGAGTCGAGGGTTTAGTGAGATCAAGATTCACAAATGCAAGACTTTAGGTCACTCTAACCAAACAAAAAGAGGGAGATTTACTCAAGAGTGATGAATTCATTACAGCCGATAAAACCACGATATCTAACTACCAAAATTTTTCTGGCACATAGCCAATCCAAGAAGTCGATCTGAAACAGCCAAATTTTTATGGTGAGCAAATTCAATTTTGGGCCAAATAATGATCGACAAGATACAATTTGTACTTATAAAGGTTAACCGAGTCCGGGATGCACGTACCTCTGGGAGTTGACATGCAAACATAATATTACAACAACGCGAATCTGTAAAAGGTAAGCAAATTTTAACACTAAAACTATTTTTCTAGTCGTAGGAAAGGGAGAAGACGAGTAAGAGTATACCTGGAGGAATATCTCATGATATCATTCATCTATCAGTGAGTGCAGCTGTTCTCTAAATATAGGTATTTTGCTAGCTTCAACAGCCATCACCAAGCCCGTCGAACGATAATTTTTAAGCTGCATAATACAATAAGATCAAAGCAGCAAAAAAATATTTCATCACGCAGGATTAGTTGAATATTTGTACTTCAATTAAAGAAAATGCGCACTTAAAAGGAGGAATGTTGGATTAGGATATTAGAGACTTTAAAACCATCACAAAATTCAACACAAAGATAGGGAAACGAAAGCAAAAGGTATTCAAGAAATTATTTCTCGAAGTGACTTAACAGAAACTAATACAAGGAATGACGCATAGACCAGATATTACTTTATGGTTTCAAGTAGTAAAAAGTTTCCAAGTTCCAAACCAGTTTAGATAGTTTATCTCCTAAAAGATAAAGAGTTTAGATGGTCTATCGGAATAGCTTGTCTCATTGAATACAAATACGGCAATATTTACTGATTTTTAGGGGTATTATCACTCAGAGGAATGATGTTACTTGCCTCATTATTAGTGACCTGTTGTATATGCAAGGGAAAGCTGAATGACCACAAGCTAAGCTGCAGAACCATTATAATAGGAGTCAGGTTTAAAGCCTAAAACACAGTATTAGGGAAAAGGTAAGACACGGTACCTCAAGGAAAAGTTCATCTTCAGGTTTGGTGTAAATTACGGCTTCTTCTCCATTTTTAGTTGTCCCTTTAATCTTGTCAGCATTCTTGTGCTATAGGCATGCATACCAAAACAAATATTAGTAATTGCTGATAAACCTAACCTTAGTGGCATAATAAAAACTCTCATGCAATATACCTTGTATATTTTGGTAATAATTAGATAATATTTGAAGCGGAAGGAATTCCGGAGCTCATCTGTAGGCTAAAAAACAAGCAAAAAGATTGAATACAAGAAACAGAATCATTTGGAAAGCTTCTATAATATAGAATAACTACACTAACAACCCTGAGGTTTCATCCAAGTACACAAAATAACTTCCCTTGACGTTTGAGAAACTACCTCATCAAAAGAATTTATGTGACATGTAGATTGATGATCTTTGATGATGACATCTCTATTCTGTTATGAATACCACATTTTGCCCCTGAAACTTACTCGTCAATTTTGACTTAAATTAATGATTACAGTAATGAGTTAAACCCGAGGGGAAGTTTTTCTAATTTAATTTCTCATACCTCATAGGAAGTTTGCGTAAATAGACCAAACCTTAGGATATGCTAGAGTAATTATTTCTTAAATATATTGTTATTTACCTCGTCTTCTGTAGCCCACCCGACCTCATCAAAGAGACCATCATAAAGGGGAGGCAAAAGCTGAGGTGGAAGATTTACAACACGTCGAGAGACCAAAAGACCAACATCCTTTGCTTGCTCTCCCATTAAAGATCTCAATTTAGCAATCACATCCTTATCCTGGCAAACTTCAAGCATGTAATCCTTGACCTGGCTGATACATTCACTATCCTGATAAAAGACAAAGTTGCATATGTTTTCAAGCTTCTAAATTGTGTCAGAGATTGACCATACATATGCTTGTGTAGTTGAGCCATCATATAGGCAAAACATAAATGGGCATATAAACAATTGCAACAGATATTGAAAACAACTAGATATCAAAACTTTCAGTAGCTTGCCTTATATCTTTCTAAATTCAGAGCACTAACAACGGAATACACTCCATCATCTTCATCATCCTCTATCTTCACAACAGTGCCCACTGTCGGCTGTCCCAATATCAAGTCTACAAAGCCGCTGAGATCCCATAACTTGTCATCGAGGTAACTTTGTAGCAGGACCTTCACTCCATGGAAGTCACTTGGTTTTGGATCAAAGAAGGCAAAATCTGCTTGAACGATCCCCTTCTCAAAGAAACACATTAATTGATTAATTGTCCTGATTCTACGGCAAATAAATATTCTTCATTCTTAACTAATGTAGGATAACAGCAAAGGGTGAAGAAAACCTACCTCAAATTCCTCGCTATCAGAAGAATCTGACTGTTCAGTTTTATCTTTGCCGTGGTTTAGAAATCCATTACCTATAAATAGCCACTAGGCATTAGACATAAGCTTGGATATACTGCAAGAAGCAATCAAATTACAAGGAAAAAAAAAAGGAACAGCAAGGAAAATATAATAATATGCATACTAGAAGTGGTTGGGAATTCTTTAGTGTGTAACTTGACTTCATGAACATCTTGTCTGCGCTTCTTACTTGATGTAGCCATAGCCATTGACCGAGCAAACGGAGAAAAAGTGAATGGCCGGTGTCTCAGTGCTTGATGCTTCCTTGTTGGTTTTCGTGGCATTCTGTACTTTCAGGCAAGTAAATACTTACAACAGGAATATTTAAAAGTTATTTTTATGCAAAAATCCCTGAAATTGTAATTTGTAAGTTGGCGACCCACAAAATTCCTATGAACATAATAACACACTTAATTTTAAATGGACTTCCAAAGATCATTTTATTCATATTCTCTCCATCTATGTGTTGTTTGGCATAACCCAATCCCTGCTCAAAACCTTAAGAATTCCACCTGAGATCCATCGGAGATCGGACACTATTTTTTTTTCTTGTTGCAGCTGTTTAAATAAAATTGGAATCCAACAAATGACTATAATTCAACCCTATAAAACTGCTACATACTTTCTGAATTCATAAAATTCCCACAAACTCAGACCAAAAAGGAAATAAAGTTTCAACCTTTGTTGCCGATGAGCTTTTTGGGTCAATCTCGTAGAAGACCTTTAAATAATTTGTTTGGAAATAAGCTCATGGAGAACAATGTGAGAAATTTATTCAGTTCTGCTCGAGGCTATGCCCTGGCCGTCCAAATCAGTATAGCAGCGGACGAAGTTGAGTCAATCAGAGGGTGAGAGTAATATACATTTACTTTTCTAAACCATTGCATTATACCTATGAATGCTGACATATCAACACATGAACAGAAAATTGAAGAACCCGCATTAACATCTTCGGTTTTACGATATCTAAAAGCTGATTAACTTCAGTTATCCTAAAATTGCTCTTCCTTATCATAATTTCAGCCCTAGTACATGCATCAGTAATCAAATTTCGCCATTTACATAGTCAGAATTAGCTCATCAGGCAGTCAATTTCTTCCAATAAATTCGAAATTAGAGAACAATAATAATGAAATCACCATCAGGAAAAAGGGATAATTAGTTCAACGCACCTTGCTTCTGGTAGAGAATGAGCGGAACTGGTCCCCGCTGACGACTGGTACTTCGAGCGGCAAAGATGAAGCCTGTTTATTGTCTAGAAACGCATTTTAAAGGTCCTAAGGGAAGGGGAAAGAAAGAAAAAAAAAAACAAAAAAAGAAGCTATTTCGTCGGAAGGGATTTGGCGGTGGCAGTGCGGGGAACACTAGTTGGACGCCGTCCGGACTGGGTTTCGCGGTGATGGAATGTGGTGGCGGCGGAGGTGCGGTGGTCGTTCTTGTTTGGTGGAGGAGCTGGCTGAGGTTTTGTGGTCTTTACGCACAAAAAATAACAACTGAAATAGAAAAATGAAGATGGGCTTGTTTTGTGGGCTCAATTACAAAACATTACAAAAATTGGGCTTGTTTAAAATAACCAATTCTTCCTATATTGAATTAGGGAGAGTTTACGGTTAGTCTCTAAGTCTGGGCGCTTTCTACGGTTAAGACTCCGCCGCGGCAATGTTCGGCGGCTGGCGGGGTGACGGTGGTGGCGGCCGAGAGATGAAAATTTGAGAAGATGAAGAATGTGGATGAGGTGAATGTATATATCTATAATATTTATTTTATATTAAAAGATATATATACATTGTGTTATGTTATTGTTATCAAACCATTTATATCACTATACCAAAAATATCAAACCATATATATTAGTAAAATATTAAATATACATTATTAAGGTATATAATCACTGCAATACATATGTTGTAATTTAAACTATATATATTATTAAAATATAAACGTAAATAATATATATCTTTCTCTATATATATTTTTTAGAATATCCTACCGAAAAATATGAAATTACTCATAAGTTATATGTTTATATCATAAATTATTTACTTGTAACTCTGCACACACAATATGTGTGTGTAAAAAATATATTAAATTAAAATTTTCATGTTATTATTTAATTTATAATTATTTTTTAATATAATTATAATTTTATAAGAATAAATTTAATAATATTAAATTGAAAAAAAAAAGATAAATAAAGGATATAAATAAAAAAAATATTTAAAAGTTTCGTAAAGTTTAAACATAAGCCCTCCCTGTGAATCAAAAAAAGAAAAAGAGAAGGAACCGGTCAAAGTCTGCAAAGAAAACACGTACTCCGGAGTATTTTCAGAGTCCTCGGTAGTTAACTTTGGAAAGACCTCTGCCGAAAATAAAATCAGTTATTGGTGTTGTTTTTGGCAATGAGTTAAAGCAGCAAGTGAATCAAGTGAATTGCGTTACTGATCGATCTAATGAAGTGGCGGAAGATGAGCCAGACACAGTCAAACAAATGGCTCTTTTCAGACGCTCAAATTCATTGAATAAAAATATGGAGAAAATGTTGTTTTTGCAAGATATTATTGAACGTCCCAAAGTTTTGAAGAGATCTCTATCCGGAGGAGCTTGATATAGGATGCTAGCTCACACCGATAGAGATGTGGAGACATATAGAGATACCGAAGATTTTGAACAAAAAGATAGAGAAATTGAGGATTTGGATGGAGATATTTTCGAGTTAAGTGCTTTACTGTATGGGAAGTAGTACTTCCCTTTTTATTTTCTTGACCTGCGATTTAATTATTTTTTTCTGTTGAGGCGGGGTCCTCTATAAAATCCCTTTTATTTTTGGTTAAAAATTTATTTTTTTAAATTAAAAAATAAATATAAAACTGTACAGAAAATTTTAAGCAGAAAACTGTAAAAATACGTGCCTAGAATTTAGACTAAAAAATATAAAAAAGAAAAAGAAAAGTTCATGACACCAAATGAGTCTCTCGCTTAATATATAGTATAGATAAAGTAAATATTGTATTATATAAATATTTATAAAATCATTTTGATTATTATAAATCATATTATTGTATCTAAATTACTTTAAAATATGTTTTATATTTTTTATAAGGTTTATATTATATATTTTAGAATCATATAATGTTATCATGATGATTATCACAATTCATATTGTATTGTATTTATATCATACTTATCGATGTGTTATAATAATAATGAAGTGACTTATATAAAATTTTACATTATAATATATTTTTAAAATGTACATTAATACATATATATAGGTATATTTGTGCATGATGTTTAGTATATACTATAACACTTGGTGTTAAATTATTATTATTATTATTATTATTATTATTATTATTATTATTATTATTATTATTATTATTATTGGATGTACATTAATTTTTTTGGTCCGGATTGGATGTACATTAATATGCACGCATATAGTATTAATAGTAGAGGATAATATTATACAAATGCTATATTTTTCACATAATATAGTTTTCAATTTAATAAAAAATGAGTTAATAACCCATAAAATCATGTGCTAAACGAAAGTATCATAAAAAAAATCTCAATTAAAAAAAATGCTCTAAAAACACTGTGTTTTTTTAAAATAAACTCACCGCCCCTCATTTTAAATGGTAAACATAAAATTTCTATTATACTCTTATACACTGTTTGAGACATATAATATTATTAAAAAATATTTTATATGAGTTAATCTTTCTTTGCACCCAACCTTTGACCCAACCTTTAAATTTTAACGAATCGGTACCCAACCTTTGTAAGTTGTTTAATTTCAGTACCTGGGTCAATATTTTTGTGTATTATTCCGGCCAAGGCTGATATGGCGGGAAGAATGCATGCAGCAGGAGAAGAAGAGCAGGCGGAAAGAATGCATGCAGAAAACGAGGAAGAACAGGCGTAGCCGGTCATGGTTCGAAGGAGTACAAGAGTGCCGAAAGTTCCACCTTGGCACAAGAACTACCGCAACTATTAAGAACTCATTTGCGTCTTTATATTATTCAGTAGTTGAGTCTTTATTAATTGTTGGGGATATTATCTACTTTCCTTTCTTAGAGTCCTAGAGGTTTGGAGTGGTCTTATATTTATTGTAAAGCTTTGCCTTGATTACGTATGAACAAATAATCTATTAATTCCTTTAACCTAATATCTTGCATCTCTCCCAACTCTCGTTCCTTCTCCGTCCGGCCGGTCTCGCCGGAATATCATCGTCCAAGACGACTTTATTGTCTCTTATCGAGGCTTTATCGTATCACTGGTGCTTTCATTGACGATGTCTGAATCACCGACTGCTTCCGTTTCGACTCCGGTTAGCGAAGCACGATTCCAAGATTTCCAGCGACAGATTGATGGTCAATTGGGATCCCAAAACGCTGCGATGCAATCCACGTTCCAACAACTCAGCCTCTCCATCCAGAAGATTCAACAGGATCTTGCCCGTGTGCTTCCACACCCTGAAAAGCAACCGCTAGACACGGTATCCACTTCATCCCCACATCACGGGGATGTTCCAAAACTGTACGGTTCTCAACTGCTTTCAAAGCCTCGATATGCCTAAGTGTGATGGCACTGATCCGCTCGATTGGCTGTTTCAGGCCCAGGAATATTTCAACTTATACGGAGTGCCCGAGGATTCTCGTTTACCGACCGCGGGGCTTATGCTTGAAGGCTCGCCCTCGATTGGTTCCGTTGGCGTCAGCGGAATAATCTTTTGGAGTCTTAGCCGGATTTCTTTGCCAAGTTTAAGCTTCAATTTGATCCACTTAATTTTGTCGATTACTTTGGGCTGTTAGCGAAAGTACAGCAGACTGGCTTAGTCTTGGAGTATCAATCGGTGTTCGAGAAAGTTCTGGTGAATGTCATGGGAGTCTCCGAGCCTAATTTGCAGTCCCTATTTCATGCCGGGATAAAACAACATCTGCGCCATGAGATTTTGTTAGCAAAACCCGACTCACTCTCAACATCCTTTGCTCTCGCGAGGGAATTGGAAGTCAAACATGCTGCTTGGTCCTTTTCGGTTTCTCTCCATCCTGGGGAAAATACAGGTTTCACGTCGCGATCCACATACACTTTTGGAGGACCGACTATGGTGTAACCAAACCTTAAACCATCCTTGCAAAGTGCCGCTACGCTGCCAGGCCTTCTGCCGAAGCCACCCTCCAAACTACCCATTTGTCACCTCACTCGCGAAGAACGTGCGGCCCGTGATGCACAAGGGCTATGCTACAACTGTGACAAGAAGTGGGAGAGGGGCACTGTTGTGGTCTATTCTTATTGTTGATGGGAGATGATGATGACGACGACTCTCCTATTGAGTCCAAACCTGAGGATGTACTTTTGACAGCAGACGTGTCGACGTTGCACAGTTTAGCGGGTGGTTTAGCTCCTCGCTCGCTGCGCCTTTCCGGCATGGTCGGTCAGGTGATCATGGATGCGCTTATTGATGGAGGAAGCACACACAACTTCATCCACCCTCACATTGTCGAGAAGCTCGCTCTTTTCTTGGAGTCAGTTACTCCTTTTAGGGTTGCCATGGGGAACAGAGCTACACTCTTGTGCAAGGAACACTGTAGGGACGTGCAACTTATGTTACAGGGACATACCTTATCGGTGGATCTCTTCATCCTCCTTATACATGGACCAGATATAGTTCTTGGCGTCTAATGGTTACAGCATCTGGGTAGAGTGACCCATGATTATGCTGCCTTAACTATGGAGTTCCAACAAGGCGAGACGACGATCGTGTCGCGTGGGGGCACATTGTCACCAAGAGTAATATCTCTGTATCACTTTTCAGCCCTCAAGGCTGCTGATGAGATAGAAACATGCTACGAACTTATGATCCTGTCTCCGGAGCCTGAAGCAGTGAATGCCACGAAGGAGTTTTCACAGGATTTGCTGCCAGAAATCCGCCAGGTGTTGTAGCGATATAACTCGATTTTCTAAGCCCGGTCGGTCTTCCACCACCACATTCGAGCGACCATCAAATTAGATTGTTGTCCGGCACATCGCCAGTGAATGTGTGCCCATACAACTATCCTCAATTTCAAAAAAATGAAATTGAAAGATTGGTTCGGGAAATGTTGGACCAAGGTATCATTCAACCGAGTTGAAGTCCCTTTTCTTCGCCGGTTCTGTTGGTCAAGAAGAAAGACAACATGTATCGATTTTGTGTGGATTACAGAGCTCTCAATGTCGTCACCGTGGCTGATCATTTGCCAATCCCAACCGCTGTTGAGTTGTTCGATGAATTATGGTCGGCCTGTTTCTTTACGAAATTAGGTTTGTGATCCGGGTATCACCAAATTCGGATGCGCGAGCGAGATATTTATAAGACAGCCTTCCGGACACACAAAGGATACTATGAATTTGGAGTCATGCTGTTCGGCCTGACGAATGCGCCCTCCACCTTCCAAGCATGCATGAACAGGTTGTTTACCGCTCACTTACGCAAGTTCGTAATCGTGTTTTTCGATAATATTTTGGTATATAGCCCGTCCTTACTTGCTCATACTGACCATCTTAGCATTATTCTATCATTGTTGAGTTCTCATGAGTTTTTTGTAAAGTTAACAAAGTGTTCTTTCGCGCAATCTTCGATCGAATACTTGGGACACGTAATTTTCGAGGGGTTTTTGAAGGCTGATCCTACTAAAATATCAACTATAGTTGATTGGCCGAGTCTGGGAAATCTCAAATACGGACTTATTAAAAAAGGATAGTTTCCATTAGGATTACTCTACCGAAAGTGCTTTTCAGTCACTTAAAAAAGTAATAACATCGGCTCTCGTGCTCCGTCTCCCGAATTTTAATGCCCTATTCATCGTGGATACCGACGCGTCTGCCACGGGTATCGGGACGTACTGTTACAATTTGATCAGCCAGTGGCGTATTTCTGTAAGAAGCTGGGACCACGTCGTTTATTGGCTTCAACATATCATAAAGAGTTGTATGCCATTGTAGAGGCCGTGCAAAAATGGCGCCAATATCTTTTAGGTCGCGAGTTTCTTATTCGGACTGATCAAAGGAGTTTAAGGGAATTACTGCAGCAAGTGATTCAAATGCCAGACCAGCAGTTCTATGTGCATTAATTGTTGGGTTTCCGATTCAGGATTGAGTACAAGCCGGGAGAGTCGAATATGATTGTGGATGCTTTGTCCCAGAAATAGGAGACAACGGACTTTGCGCAATTTTTGAGCTTGGTGTCTCAGCCTTATTCTGATATAATACAGCTTATTCACAAGGAAAATAAGGTGCAACCGGATTTAATACAGCATCATGAAGCACATAGCAGCGGTTTGTTGGAAGCTCCGTTCTCGGTTTCTGATTGGTTAGTTTTTTATAAAAACCATGTGTGTGTGGAAAAAGGCTCGAATTTACGTTGCCAGTTGATCAAGGAGTATCATGATTATAATTTGGCGGGTCATGCGGGGGTTTATCGCATGTTTCAGCGCCTCGCCGCCACTTTCTTTTGGCCAAACATAAGGGCTGATATTCCTCGCCATATTGCCGGTTGTATAACTTGCCAAGCTACTAAATTTTCTACAACACCACCAGCGAGGTTGCTGCAACCCTTACCGGTGCCGGAGCGTGTTTGGGAGGATATAAGTATGGACTTTATCACGGGATTACCACCATCCTAGGGTATTCAGTAATTTTAGTTGTTGTGGATCGTTTGACAAAATATGCTCATTTCGGTGCTTTGCCATCTGGGTTTGATGTTCACCGTACCGCTTATCTATTCGCTGATTTGGTGGTCAAATTACACGGGATTCCCTCATCCATTGTGTCTGATAGAGATCCTATTTTTACTAGTAAGTTCTGGACGGAGTTGCATAAGTTGAGCGGTACAACATTAAAGCATAATTCGGCGTTCCACCCTCAGACAGACGGGCAGACGAAGGTGATGAATAGAACGTCGGAATGGTATTTACGTGCCTTTTGCCACGCTCAACCGCATCATTGGACAGTGTTGCTGCCTTGGGCGGAGTACTCGTTAAACACGAGCTTTCATTCGAGTATTAAGATGAGTCCTTTCCAAGCTGTTTATAGCCGGCCTCCACCGGAGTTAATTCCGTATAGTCGCGGTGAGAGTAACGCGGCTACTGTTGATGAGCTCTTGAGTGAGCGTGAGATTGTTTTGCGCCAACTGAAGCTGAATTTACGCGAGGCACAGGAACGGATGAAAATGATGGCGGATCATAAACGGCGTGAATTGTCATTTGACGTGGGAGAGTTTGTGTTGCTGCTGCTGCTGCTGCTGCAGCCATATCGACAGCATTAAGTTGTCCGGTGGTCGTCTCAAAAGTTTGCCAAACGTTACTATGGGCTTTTCGAAGTGTTGGAGAAAATCGGGGTTGTAGCGTACAAGTTGAAATTACCCGAGTCTTCGCGGGTGCATTCCGTGTTCCAAGTATCTCTTCTTCGCAAGTTTAGGGGTGAACAACTTGGCTTGGTGCCTTTATCTTTACCATCAGACTTGCTTGATGGTCGAACACCTTCACATCCGGTGCGGGTTCATGCAGAACGCGAAGTGTTGCGCCGTGGAGAGCGTGAGAAACAGTGATTAGTATTGTGGTCGGATGGCACGTTGGATGATGCAACGTGGGAGCCCGTGGTTTTGTTGCAGCGTCATTTCCCTACTCTGCACCTTGAGGACAAGGTGTCTTTTGAAGGCGGGAAGAGTGATATGGCGGGAAGAATGCATGCAGCAGGAGAAGAAGAGCAGACGGAACGAATGCATGCAGAAAACGAGGAAGAGCAGGCTACCCCGGTCATGGTTCGAAGGAGTGTTCGAAGGAGTACAAGAGTGCCGAAAGTTCCACCTTGGCACAAGAACTACCGCAGATATTAAGAACTCCTTTGCGTCTTTATATTATTCAGTAGTCTTTATTAATTGTTGGGGATATTATCTACTTTCCTTTCTTAGAGTCCTAGAGGTTTGGAGTGGTCTTATATTTA
>JBBMKE010000009.1:3194050-3212364 GCA_037834125.1 Lippia alba
AATCTATCAATTCCTTTAACTTAATATCTTGCATCTCTCTCAACCCTCGTTCCTTCTCCTTCCTATCGTTCTTGCTGGAATATCACCGAGACGACTTTACTGTCTCTTATCGATACTTTATCGTATCAAAGGCTCAACACGTGAGTTTGTAAGCGATTTTTTAAGGTTAATTTAGTCTTTTCATGTTGGCTCCCGCCAATATCAATTTTTTCCCAGTTCCCACTCTTAGGTTATTTTATTAAGAAATTGGTACTCATTTTTCTTCCCCAATTGAAGAACTAGGGTGCAGAAGACCCCTTGTGAGGAGAACCTCATGGACTGACATCAACCCAGGAAAAAGATTCACGTCTTGCGAAAAATTTCGGGTATGAAGATGTATATTTCATACTTGTTTATTATATTTCTCAGTCTCTTCTCCACTGATTTTCGCCCCTTTCGTTGAGCAACAAGCTGGAGGCTGCAATGAACTTATTTGGACATATCCCCCTATATGTGAAAGATCAAGACAGATAATTCATGAGTTATTGAAGAGGATTAACACCCTTGAGCAGGATGCTACTAAAGAAAGAAGCAAAAGTGGTTGTGGTGTGCTTTGATAGTGTCATGATTGCTCATGTACTTGTTCAATTGATTGTTGTTGAATTAGGGTGTAGTGCGTCAATGTTGTTGTGGGATTTGAAGCTTGTTATGTACTGCAATTTGCAATGTCCTGTTTGTAATTCTCATTTTCAATGAAATGAAGTTAGCTCCATCATCAAATGTATTTATTTCGGTATGTAAATTCAAATCATATAATAAGGTGCCATTAAAATCTGTAGAAATGACATAAAAGATACTTTCATTTCTTCAAAAATAAGTATACATGAAAAAGCTGTTTTGAACCATGTACATGCAAGCATTAATGGTCACAAAATAAATTGTCAATGCACAAAATACAACCTTAAGCCCAATGACATGTATCACTCCTTCACAAAAAATCTAATTTTTTTTAACTTGGATTCAACTAAGCAACTATAAGCAACTAAACTTAGATTCCTTCACAAAAACTATTGTTTCATCTGCATTAGTAGGTGACATTGTTGGTGGAAGTTGTGATGTACTCCCTTTTTCATTATGTTTTTTCCTCTATGGCACCAATTTCCTTCTCTGTCTTGCCTGGAATGATTGCCTAGGACTTGTGTCAGAGACTTGAGTTCTCAAATCACACTCATTGGCTGTAGTAAGTGATGATTGGCTCCTTGTAACTATTCTTATAATTGTTACTACAGACTGTGGAATGGGGTCAGGCTCATTGATGGTGGGTTGTGTCCTTGTTCACTTTCTTGTTTTCACAGTAAACTCTAGATAAGACTTCATGATCAGCTGCATATCTCCAAATCAGACCATGTTACACTACACTTGCACCAACTGTCTCTAATGGTACCATGTTCTTAGCCCTATACATATGATATTTTGTGAAAGCAATTTTGTGATCATCTTTGGCAATAGAAAGCATTGAGCTCAAAGGCCATGCAGGATTTGTTTTCAACATAGAATTGTATTTCTCTGCAATCCAAGTAGAATTAGCAGCAGTAACCTTTTGGGACCTAGGACACTGGTGTTTATCATTCAGTATTTACACAACAAATGTATCTTCCCCACCCTTGTGAGAACCGTAAATATACTTCTCACACCTTTCATGCTTACATCATGCAAAAACCTTCATTGAAGTATTCCTGATTAATTGGGTGTCTCTTGCATTTATGATTGAGTGTTGTCTCACAACTTTCCTAAATATTTCCACATTCCTAAACTCTAATCCCAAAGTAAAAATTGGATTTACGATATCAGTTTTTTCATTAAATATGTTCCTTCTAGATAGTGGCTTGGACTAGAAGTAAGTTTTGTCTGCATTTATATCCACATTAACATCATCATGATCACTGTCCACAATTCTATCAACTATTATCATAATCATCACCTAAAGATTGATTATCATCACTTCCTCCACTGTCTACACTATCCCAAAAAACACTCGGCTGCTCTAATTCATCCCTTTGAGTTTTACCATTCACTCCTAAGTCAGTTTCACCATTCACCCCTAAGTCAGTTTCACCATCTTCCCTATGTGTCTCTCCATTTACACCATAGTCGGTTACATCATCATGAATCATGTGCTCAGCTACATTAGTCTTATCCTTATTATTGTCAACATTAACCATATCGTCACCATTGACTACATTTTTCAAACTAGTAGCCCCCAATTCAACCAGATTTTCGTCACTGTCTTCTTCAAACTCTTCATCTCCTCTAACAATGACAATCTTAGGTTGGATACCCTCACTTTCACTGCTAGACTCCACATCATCATTCTTCATCTAAATAACTTGATAGTGCCATGACATCACGATCATCTTGCATCAAAGACAACACAAAAGCTGTTATGTCATCTTGAAAAGTTATATTTTAATTCCTAAGCTTCAAGAATCCTTTGTGGTCCCTAATATTTGTTAGAGTTTCACTATATCGTTAAAAAAATATTTATTTTTTTTAATTTGATTTGTGATTTCAGAAGCTGTGTTGTTAAATTTATAATTTATAAGAATCGTGTTATTTATATTTGTAAACTTTAGAAATGATTTTGTAATTCTGATCATAGGTTCAATATAACACTCACACAAACCGTTACAAATGTACTTTTACAAATTTTATTGGGGACCTCATACAACGCAAAATTTATAGAGATAAAAATATAATTTTTAACCTAAATAAATGGCATTATAATTAAAGTAAGTAAATACAAATCACCCTATTAATTACAATATCAATTATAGAGGGATTAATTTTTTGAGTCACAAAAGCGTGGGACTCTCTCAACATTTTCTCTCCTCCCTCATGTTGCTGCATGTGGTTTTCTAACACCATGAGCGGCGCGGCCAATATAGTTGTTGACCATTCACGATTGGTTTTCATTCGCCCATAAAATCCTGTCGTTGTTCCCATGGGACCGCAATTGCCTCAACCTGCTACCACCAATGCAGGGTCGCGACCCACGTATGCAACGACTTTTCATGCGCCTCCTATTACGACGGCGGTGCCTGCACCCATGGCTCAATCTCCAAACATATTAGCCACGAAATAAGGATGCGTTTTTATATCCCAATGGCTAATTAAGATAAGACTTATGGTATGGTGTCCGAGAGAAATGAGATTACATATATCAAATTTACAGATGTCGAAACTGCGGAGCTTGCTTTGTCGTTTTGATTCGCGCTCGTTGGAATGTTTTCTCAAGAATACCTGGTTGTGAAGAGATTTCATGAGTTGATTTTGGAGCTCGATTTAAAGGGTGAGTTTAAAATTAGTTTATTGAAAATTAAGCACGTTTTGATTCATTTAAGTTGTGTCGAGGATTTTATGAAATTGTGGATGCAAAAATTTATCCTATTTGATGGGTTTTCCATGCGAATCTTCAAGTGGACACCTACTTTTGATACGAGAATTGAATTTTCGGTGGCTTCGTTTTGGATAAAATTGTTCGGATTATTGTCTCAGTTTTTTAATTCCGAATCCTTATGAGATATTGTTAAATATGTAGGTGAGCCTTTATGTTTTAACGAGGAAACTCTGGATGCAAAAAGACTATCTACTTCCCGTGCATGTGTAGAATTAGATCTTTTGGAACCACTTAAACAACAAATGAGTTTGTCATACCATGGGACCACGTGGATGCAATAAATAATTTACAAGCGCATCCCACCCTACTGTATGTGAACGCGGAGGACCATAATAACTTTAATGGAAATCAAAACATGGTGAGAAAAAAATTTAGAGGGGGACATCCGGATTTAGCTCAGAAATTGGAAGAGAAGCGCGCGACGACACTAACGAAGGCATCATTAGCAGTATACCGGCTGTTATCGTCGGCAACGAAGCTGAAGCCAGCAGCTGCGCCGACTTGTTTGAAGGAAAATGACTCGTTGCTGGGAGCCCTAACATGCAACATGGCCAATTGCTTCCCAAAAGAAGGTAGACCATGATGGTCTACCTTCGTGGCTCAAATTCCATTTGGATCTCAAAAAGTATTTTGCAAAATCAGCCCAACAATGAGGATCCAAGCCCAGTACAACAACCTAATGTCGATATTTGAAGACTGACATGGGTTACAAGAAGTTTGTGAAATTTGTCCGATAACCAAGAGAGCCCACAATTTTTGGCCCAAACGCACGATTTATTAAACATACTGAAAAGAAATTATTAAAAACAAGCAAGAGTCAACCTTCACCAATCCAACACAGTGAAAGGAACTCTAGAAGTTTTATTTCACATGCGGGCTAGCCCAAGCAAATCTCATCCATGGCCCTCTCCACTACCAAGAGACGGGTCTAAACGTGATAAGCCCCACTTAAATTCTAATAATTGACCCAATTTACCCGAGACCAATTTCTCCAGCGACACGTAGCTTTGGTTGTCGGCCAAGCGTAAACGAGTACAACTAAATAGTTAGCGTTAAACGCCGTCGCGACCCCGTTCCATGCAATAACACACTTGCCTTTGTCGTTAGCCTCTACCGTCGTACTAAAGACTAGTCTATCTCGGGATTTATGTATGCGTCGTGAAATTCGAAAGATGGAGAAGCGAGAAGAATTGAAACTTGATGTGCGAAATCAAGAAAATCAACGATTTGAGACGAAACTTTTAAATAGAGAATTCAATCAATGGGTTGTCGGGATTGAGCAAACAATTGATGAGGATTCGATGGACGAGGAAGAAGTAAATAGACAATGGGTAGCCGGGATTGATGCATTTGTAGACGAAGGAATATAAAGACCCTCGTAAATTTGCAGAGTCTAACTAATTTACAGAGCTCGTTAGAGTTTACCCCAGTGAGGCATCTGCCGAAGATTTTATCAGTTACCTTGCGGTAATTGGAGAAAGTTTAGAACAATCGATTTATTTAAGGAAGGAGGATGCTTTAGAAGAAATTAATAGTGATAACAGAAAATTGTTGATAACATCTTTGTGGGGCAGTTAAAGATAAAGATGGGCTAAAGAAACCTCAAAACATTACAAAAGATGATCCAGAGACAACTAAACACTCTATTTAGAGAATCAAAATTGGTTGATAAAAATATGGACAGTGAATCGTTTTTGCAAGACCTTAGTGAGAGTCCTAAAATTTGAAGAGATCTTGATCGGGAGGAGCTCGTTTGGACAAGCCCTAACTTATAGAGATGAAGTTAGCGAAAACTTTGATCGAGATAACTTTAAGGAAGATTTTCTTGATCTAGATGGTTTATTCTACTTGTACTTCTTTTTTCCCCTTATTTATAAAAGCAGTGGTATTTTTAAAAACAAAATAAAAAAAAAACTGAAAATTATGGAAAAATCTCCAATTGTGGACTCAATTTTTAGTTTGCTCTCCAGGTCAAAATTTTTTTTAGTTCACTCCCCAAATG
Organism: Lippia alba; assembly: GCA_037834125.1. Lineage (NCBI taxonomy): Eukaryota > Viridiplantae > Streptophyta > Magnoliopsida > Lamiales > Verbenaceae > Lippia > Lippia alba. Next base: position 3,199,489 of record JBBMKE010000009.1, read on the forward strand.
AGAATCAAAATTTGGCTTTACTCTCCAATCTGGGCAGCAAATACGACATATTGCGATTTAGATACGCGATATTACAATTTGAATACGCAATATCATGATTTTGATAAAACTCAGGAATCACGTATTCAAATCGTGATATCGCGTATCTAAATCGCAATATGTCGTATTTGCTGCCCAATTAGATTAGAGAGTAAAGTCAAATTTTGATTCTCATCTGGGAGTGAACTAAAAAAAATTTCAATCTTGGGAGCCAAACTAAATTTTTTTTCAACTCATGGGGAGTTTTACAAAAATATTAAAAAAGAATAAAATTATAAATATATATTGTGTATTTTATGATTTCATCCTTATGCATTATCTTCCTACTCACCCATTTACATTCCACCAACCAGAGAGAGGCAGAGTAATAAAATTCAAAGCGCCGTTACCTATACACTTATTACGCCTCATTTTATTTTTGTTCAATAATTTGGGCTCATTTATGTCTTTACCCAAGTCCTAAACTAATAATAAAAACACCCCTGCATTTTAGTATTCGCCATTCTTATCCATTTAATTATTTAGGAATAATATAAACATCCTTTAATTATACCCATTTCACATTAAATATAGTACCAAATTACATATTCCACTATTCACACTACACTTGCGTGATCATATATTTTTCGTATTTGAATTTTTGAAAATAAACTTGCAAAAAATCTCATATTCGGATTTGTGAACTATTTTGAATTATCAAAATCAAAGGTTATAGATACTGGATAGAAATATAATTAACTAATTAATATAACAAAACATAACGAACCGGGGAAAAAAGAACCGGGTTCCAACCCAAATCGATATTAGGTATGACAACGAGTCGAGCCGGCTCGAACAGGGTTCGGGCTTGAGTTTGAAATTGACGAGTCGAGCCAAGACTCGTGAAATTTCGAACCCAAGCCCAAACCCTATATTCTTGACTCGTGGCTCGCGAATCTAATTCGAAACCCTAATATTTGGGGCGAGCCGGAGCCCACACCTAAAAAAATGTCGCGGCTCGGCTCAACTCGTTGTCATTCCTAATAGATACAAACAAAGTGAATTTAGAATCCAGTTCACGTTAACATTTTCAAGGATGGCGTTCTCGTAAATTAGTTCGATCTAGAAGGTCAATTACATCCACAGCCAACCACGCCTTGTTTAGTCGCTCATCTCAGACCGTACCTCCTCACTCTTTCTCTCTCTCTTCTCCGATCCGTTCTCTTCCCTGATTTTTTCCCTCACATTCTCCAAAAGCCAAACCAAATTCTCCCGATTCTCATTATCCCTATCGCAATGGAAGAAGATAAATCAATTTCCCCCAATTCAGAGCCGATCAACCACGCCGCCGAGGACAACAACCATGGCTGGCAGAAGGTAACCTATGCGAAGAAGCAGCGGAAGAATCAGAAACAAAAAGCGGTGCCAGATGCGGCGAAGTTTCTGCCCAACGGATCCGGAATTCTAACCGACAACAACAGCGTCTTCAAGGGATTGGAGAAGCACGCGGAGGAGCGTCGCCGGAAATTGGAGGCGCAGCGAGCCTCCTCGGCGGTTTATGCCGACGACGATGAAGTTCCGAGGAGATCGAGAGATAGGCGCGGAGGGGATGAAGAAGAGGATGAATACAGCAGCGATGCGGGTGTTAGGAATGATGCGGCTCAGGTTAGCAAGAAGGAGAAGCCGAAGAAGGCTAAGAAGCCGAAAGTGACTGTGGCGGAGGCGGCGGCTAAGATCGACGCGGATGATCTCACCGCGTTTCTCTCGAGTGTTACGGTATTTGTTTGTTTTATTTGCTTTTATTGGATCTGAGTTTGTTTGTGTTGTTGGTGAAGTTTGAAAATTTATGTTTTTCTTTTTTTTTTTTTTTTGTTGGTGATAGGAATCGTATGAGGGGCAGCAGGATATACAGCTAATGAGGTTTGCGGATTATTTAGGTCGTGCATTTTCTGCCGTAAGCGCGGCTCAATTTCCGTGGCTTAAGTTGTTCAGGGAGTCTTCTGTGGCAAAAATTGCCGATGTGAGTTGATCAGGCTTTTATTGGCATTTTTTGTTTCATGATCAATATGTTTGCACCTTGGAAAATTGAATCGGCTAGGTGTTTTGAATGATCACAATGTCATACTGTTGCACGTGGAAGCATGTCTTCGGTTTGGTTAAATAACGTATTCATTGGATTTAGGAATCCCGAAAACATTATAAAGCTATGGACTTGATCTGTTCGTCGAGATGGGAAACTGTTTGTTGCTTTAAATCTTTATGTATATATGCTTAGTATGTTTAGTTGAATTTTTACTTCATTCTTGAATGTTTTGAGGCTTTAATGGATCCTTTAAATAGTTGCTTATTATTATTTGTTTCCCTGCACAGGTTCCAGTTTCTTATATTTCTGAAGCTGTTTATAAAACTTCAGTTGACTGGATAAATCATCGATCCTACGAGGCCTTAGGGACCTTTGTGATGTGGTCATTAGATAGCATTCTTGCAGACTTAGCTGCTCAACTGCCAGGATCCAAGAGTTCAAAGAAAGGAGGGCAGCCAGCATCCTCGAAGTCTCAGGTAAACATGCCATTCTTCTTCAATTGTCTTTCAGTTGCTAACTGATAATTCATTAAATAACTGTTCGTATTGGGCAGTTTCTCCTTTCTATCTTAAGACAGTCTTAATTTCAAGCTCAATGCCCATCTTTTGTTGAAGGTTTGCCATTATAGTCTTACTTTCATGCTCTCTTTCCATCTTCTGTTGAAGTTTTACCATCAGTTTGGGCCATATCATTAATTTCCTTTATAGTTTAATCATTTATATCCATGAAGAATATCATCATCATATGAGGTTGATAACACAGAGAAACTTGTAGAGATCCGTGTCTTGTCTCCTGAATCTAATTATCTTGCTGTTATGGGAGTTCTATATTGTTTGCTAAGAAGTACAGTTTTATCATAATTGTACCTCATTCATGAATGCTCATTTTTCCGTGCTACCTGTGCATACTTGTATGATTTTGTCATAAATTCAGTGATAGTCCGTAGTCCTCTATCCATTTATCATCGCTTACTATTTTATTAACTTCTATATTGTTCTTGTACCTTCGAATATTTATTTCTGGTTCTACCATGCAAATGCAGCATGTTCATTGAATTGAAGATTTGTGTCTTGCCGTCTACTGATCTTTTAATATTTCAGGTTGCTATCTTTTTAGCTTTAGCAATGGTATTACGCCGGAAACCTGATGTACTCATTAATCTGTTGCCAAAACTGAGTGAAAACAAGTATCAAGGACAAGATAAGCTCCCAGTTATTATATGGATGATAATTCAGGTGAGTGTTACATAACTCTGCTATTAGACTTTTTGTTAGGAATGCCTCGATCTTGTTTATATTGAATTTTCTATTCCTATTTTAAGCTAAGCATTTTGTGTAGGCATGTCAAGGAGATTTAGCGGTAGGATTGTATTTATGGGCACATCAGATTTTGCCTATACTTGGAGGAAAATCGGGGTCTAACCCACAAACCCGGGACTTGGTTCTGCAGCTAGTGGAAAGGTCTGAAATCTTGGATTCTCTGCAACATTTCGTACAATATGATGCCTTACTCTGCTTGATGGTTACTGAAGTGATAATCTACTTGATCCATGTTTCAGAATTCTGGCTACACCAAAAGCTCGTGGCATATTAGTAAGTAATGCTGTTAGGAAGGGTGAGCGCCTGATACCACCTGCTGCACTTGATGTGCTGTTACGTGTAACTTTTCCTACATCATCTGCACGAGTTAAGGTAAACTTTGGAAATCTTTTAAACGTACCATAACTAGTCTGTTTGGGCTGTCTTTTCTTCTCTACAAAATTTATAGGATTTACCTTTGAATGTATGATAATAGGCTACTGAAAGATTTGAGGCTATTTATCCACTTCTCAAAGATGTTGCTCTTGCTGGTTCTCGTGGAAGCAAAGCGATGAAGCAAGTGGCACTTCAGATACAGACTTTAACTGTCAAAGCAGCTGGAGAAGGTAATTTGAACTTTGGATCTAATTTATGAGTATTTTCCTATGATATAATCAAGAAAATAGATTCACACCTTTTCCGAATTTGCTCTGCAGGAAACCCGGCTCTATCTGAAGAAGCAACTGGCATCTTCATTTGGTGCTTGAGCCAGAATCCTGATTGCTACAAGCAGTGGGTGAGCTTTAGTTAGTTTTATGCATTGTTGTAGTATGGTTAAGCAACCACGAAGGAATAGTTATATTTTTATTTTCTAAAAACCCACATTTAACATGGATTTGGCCACATTTTTATTCCCTCACTGAATTTAAACCAGCTTACTAGCTTAAAATGATTATTCACTGTTTTGGAATGGTGATTAATTCATTTTGATTCTTTGAAACTTCGAAGTGACACGATGAAGTTGATTTTCACAGGACAAGATCTATGTGGATAACATAGAGGCAAGTGTTGCTGCCTTGAGGAAGCTTTCTCTGAATTGGAAGGACCTTTCTTCAAAACAGTCTTCTCCCGAAGCACTTTTAGAAGCTCTGAAGAGTTTCCGGCAAAAGGTAGGCTGTACATTTATCTCCTGATAGACAGTTATGCTAAAATATTCAATTCTTAATTTTCTTGATATATTTATTTCTACTACTTCGATTCACAGAATGAGAGAGCCATAAGTGACGACGATGACCGTCAAGCTCTGTTCAAGGATGCAGATAAATACTGCAAAACACTATCGGGAAAGCTATCCAGCGGCTTTGGTTGCGTGAAGACTATGTTCTTTACAGTCGCTGTGTTGGCAGTTGGAGCCGCTGTTATCTCCCCTAATCTCGAAAACTGGGACTTGGATAAGTTATCGGCTCTCTTTAATGCTCAGTAATGAGTCCTTATGATGTCGAAAACTGTAGTCAAGACTTAAAAAAAGAGTTTAAATTATAGGTGTTTTTGATCTCCGGCGATCGTGGGGAACCCTAATTTTAGTTGCCCAGAATAAAGTGAAGAAGAGCTAGGTCGTTGTGTAATAGCAATTCCTGGAGGGGTTTTTTACTAAGCAGAAGTTTGGAAGGTATCTGCATGTAATAGAAGGAAATTTGGTTTAATTGTATGGAACTAATTTTATTTGCTCCTTTTGTTTTTCTCTGTTTTGAAGGTTAGGGATCACAGTTCATGTAGTTCAGCACTCTCGCTTTGGTTTTTCAAAATTAGCACTCAAGATTAATTAGACTTGTCTTTTGTTTTTTTTTTTTATGGTTTGGATAGTGATTTTACTGAAAATTAAAGGTCTTTTTTATTTTATTGTGGCTTGTTTGTTGAGTGGATCCGATTTCACATGTTGAGTGGTTTTCTGTTGAATACATACGGTGTGGTAAAAAGAAAATTATTGTGTCATATTAGTGTTGCCCGTTTGTGGATTGTGTTGTTATATTAATGTCATATTATGTAGTATAAAATAAAAAAGAAAGTTACGTTGTTATATCACTGTCGGTCTGTGTACATGAACCTGAGCCGTAGCTGAATTCTAGCCTAATGGCCAGCCAAAAGAGACTAGAATTGTCTCAAATAGTCAAATACTATAGTATCCTGATTTCAAGAATATACATTAAGCAAAACTTTTCACAATCCAAAAAATGAAAAAGAAAGAATGAAATCTATATTGTAGCTTTAGGATGTGCACAAAAAGCAAATATATTCCAACAGAATGCATGTGGACAATGTGTGCAGTGGGGACAGTCGTTGCACGCTTCTGAACTAACAATTTCTATGCCGCTTCGCCACTTCTATATTGTGATTTTATTCCTTTTTCTAAAACAAAGAATTAATAAATCATCCCTAATGAGATAATGAAATTATCCTAAGCTCTCAATTTGCAATTCAATTATTTTATATTCTTAATGCACTGCATATTTTTCCAAATACCCATAATTCGCGCAAAATTATCAAATTATCCTTGATAAAATTGAATAATGACAGCACACAATCGCGACTTCATCGGCGGGAAGTTGAGATTCTTCATCAACGCCCACCACCGCGGACAAGTGTATAAGTAGTTAAAGAATCAACTGCTGACACACCCACATTAGAGCAGAAACTTCTACCAGTTGAATCCCACTCCGCCACGACGCATACCACTTGTCTATCTCGTCAGATGCAATGGTAAGGTCTAAACCTGTTAATTAGCGCTGTCAATGGGTTGGATTCCGACTGGATCAGGAGATTCCAGATCCGATAAGAAAATCGGGTAACCGGATCCGAATTTGAATCCTATAGGATTCAGACTCTTTATTTTTTAATCCATACATAGTCGGATCGGATCCGATAAAAGATCCGATCCGATTAGCAATAAAATATATTTTTTAAAATAATAAATTTAATATAAAAAATAAATATAATTCCATAATATTTAATAAATAATTATTATTTAATTGATTGTTTGGTAGATTTGTTTATATTTATTTAAAATATGTTAATTTTAAACTTATTAATAAAAATATAAATATTTTTAGAGTAGAAATTTTAAATTTTATTATTTTTTAATCATTTTATTTAATATTATATACTAGTAAATAATTTATTTAATTAAATATTATATATAATATCGGATTCAGATTCTTAACGGATCGGATTCCTAAAATTCATATTCGCTCCATTTATTTCGGATAATGAATGTTTATAATCAGATATGATCCATCGGACATTTTTATCGAATGAATATACTAAAATTCGGATCGAATCCGGACCGGATTCGGATTAAAATCCGCCCTATTGACAACCCTACTGTCAATGGGTGGGGAATCCCTAACCCAAGCCTAAGCCCAAATAATATCTAAATATTTCACATTGAAACACAACCTCAGCCCAATACATTTAAACCCAATAAATGTTCACCCAAATGAAATCCAATATTTATGGATGGATTTTGAAACCCGTTCACAATTTATAAAATCCACTGGATACTAAATGTCAGCCCCAAACCCCAAGCTTCAACGGCCCAAGGCCCCAAGCCCCAGCGTCCCAATGACCCCATTAGTTTTAACTGAAAAAATGGCTTACTTTTCCCGGTGAACATCTGTGAATTTCAGGTGCTCAAAGAGAGCTTTATATACTGTGCCGTAAATGCCACATGGGTTAATCAAACTCGTTGACAAGGTGATATAACAATTCCAGAAGTCCCATTTTTCTCAGTGGATCTATGTGTATTTTGCTAAATACTATTGGCTTCTACTTGATTTTAGATTTTTTGAGATGCCAACACAAGAAGCAATTAAAGCACTGGATATCTATAAAAGAGCTTGTCAACAGGTAAGTTCTTGCTCTACAGAATCTGAGGCATGTTATTTTTTGCTGTACGTACCATTATTATCATTACTCTTCTCTGATGCTCTCATTACAGGCTACTAAGCTTTCCGACTTCTATGAATTTTGCATAGGACTTGAACTTGCAAGAAATTTCCAGTTCCCTGTTTTGAGAGTGGTAGGCTGAACTAAAACTAGAGGATTTCGTGTTTCATTTCGTAAATATTTTGCAATTGCAACAAAATTATTAATTTTCTTTTTTCTGCTTTATAGTTTGACAGCCTCCACATTCGTTTCTGGTGACCATGGAAGAATACATAAGAGAATCACCAAGAACGGTTCTGTTCCAATTGTGGCTTTGGTTAGTATTTTCGGTTCAAAGGAAAACACTATAATATGCCGTAATTCTTGCATGTGACGTGCACAATATATAATTGTTATATTGTTTGCCTCTGATAAGATATGAATTTGTTTGGACATATCAGGAATTAATATAATCCCCAGAAAGGCGATGCTCCTCCACCTCCTGCAACAACGAACTTGGACACAGACGATCTGCTAATGAGTTCTTTATTACTTGATATTCCTGTAAAAGGAGCCAATAAATGAAATAAAATAAAAAGGAAAAATAAATAAAGATTGGTTTTATTTCGTAAAGATCGCCAATCTTGCCACCAAATAACATATTAATGGTTCCACCATACTTGATTTTCATATACTTGCGGTATATATGCATTTGTCTTGTTCAAGTGAATCACCCTGTTTTACCGAGTAAGTTATTTCAAGGATTGCAGCTGCAAAATTTTCACTCTCAGTCTCTCACATTTATCATCTTTTGAAGAGAAATATGTTATGTTTGCATGTTATATTTTGGAGGTACTACACCATTTGACTCTGATGCCTCCAGCCGAACAATTTTTATCCTACGGGTTGGGAAATTGCCCTGGTTACAACTCCCAGCACCAACTTATCATCTGCTCAATAGAGACAATTGGTATGTCCTTAATGAAGAAATATTATCGTATTTAACTTATTAATTCATTTGTAACTTATCTTATATGCAAACATTCTGGAAATTCTTAGTTAGGGGTAGTTTGTTTGGCAAAGTTTAGCTTGGTTCTGTTGCTACCAAAAAAAAAAAAACACATCATATTTCTGAAAATTTAAATTGCAGGCCTGTGGACTCGATTCTCTTACTCTAAACAGTTTATACGACTTCAAATGGCTAGCTCCAAACCCATTTGAAGTCGATGGCCCATTTTCAACAATGCCAGCACCAGTTCAAAATGGCTGCCATTATGTTCCAGTTCCAGTTAAAAACAACCCTTTCGGTCCATTTCAACTTGTTTATCCACAGCAACAAAATTTATTGATGAGCCAACACAACCCGTTTGACGATTCGGGTTTCGGAGTTTTTCCGGCTCCCCACCCACAAACAACCAACCCCTTGGGAGTAATGGTCTTTTGTAATAAAGACGACGTTGATGATGCACGATATATAAGAATGTAACTTACTCAAGACATTTTTAGTTGATCTTGGTATATTTTGAAGCCTGCCTTGACTGTTGCAACGATATAAAACCCTTGTTGATATCATACTTTCTTATGTAGTCTTCTGTGAGTTTCTATATTTTTTTTATTCAAAATAATAATATGGGTTATGTACAGATTAAGACATTTAAGCTACTTGTTCTCTGTATGTTAAATGATACACGAATATTTTTAATAATATATATTATTTCATCGTATCATGTCAGATAGAATACGTATTGAATATAGTGTCCGATATTTGTCAGGTGGAATAAGTTTCAATCTTTTTGAAAAATATTCTGGTAAAAGGACGATGCTTTGTGTTGTTTATTTAATGCTTATATTACAAGCGGATGCCTTATTTAGCTAAATAAGGTTCATATTTAATTCCAGATTTTTCTGCCGTTGGTGCTGTTTATGACTTCAATAAAAATGTTGTAAATTGGAAATAAAGCTCTTTAAAAGGAGCAGTAGGCCTACCGTTTCCGTTTGCTGTTTAGATATTAATCGACGTTTCTAAATGTTACTTTACTAATAAATAATCGTCATTTCATATATCTCATAATTAATGTTGAAAATATTAATTTATTAATTTTTTTTTTAGAAAAATAACATGTATGGTCAAATAACACCAAAAAGGCATGATGAAGTTCTCCCGTCGGCGGTGGTGGCCGGTGGGTCGGGGGCGCCGACCCCCATTGATTTTTTTTTTTTTTTTCATATCCACTTGCATAATTTATAAAATAAAGAAAATTAAACAATTATCCTTTTTCTGGTCAAGTGGTATGCTGGTCCGGTTTGGGAGGCCAAAACTTAATTTACACTAGTAATTCTAGCATACATTGTGCATGCAAATAATAAATCGTTAATATTTAAATATATTAAAATTAATTTTATATTATATATTTTATAATCATTTTTAAAGTAATTATTAAATCATGATAAAAAATAATTAAAAAACATAAAGAATAATACATCAAATAACAATATCTTAGGAGAAAAAATAAAAAACTATATAAAAAAGAAAATAAAACGAAGTGAGGTGAGTGAGAAGAGAGAAAAAATAAGTTAAAAAAAATATTGTTGGAGTGATAAAATAAATAAATTTAAAAAGAAAGAGGAAATAACGCAGGAAAAGAAAATGAATAAAAAAATTATAGATAAAAATGAAAAGAGAAAAAAACCACTAAGGGGTCAAAATAGATAAATAAAACAAAAAGAATTTAAAAGACCAAAACAATCTAGTTCTCTCACTTCATATAATAATATAAATTACTTAAAATTATTATTATTATTATTATTATTATTATTATTATTATTATTATTTTATCGAAACCAAATAAAACACTGGTATCGAGCTCTTCCAAGTATCTTCTTAAAAAAGAAACACCCTACAAGATTCTTTTCCAACCTTCAAAAAATCAAGTAAAATTTGTTCACCATAATTTAGTCGGTCACACTAAACATTTGGTTCATATTTAAAATCAATGTCACGCTTCCTATTTAGCAATCATTAATTTATTTATTAAAGTTGGTAAGTATCGCATCATAGATTAATACTCATTACATTTCTTTTAAAATTTTAGACGAAATAAATCAATTCAACGAAATTCAAAAATTACAAAAAATAATGCATTTCTTAGCCTTTATGTTGGCAGCCATTTAGGCTTTGTGGAAGCAATACATCATCGTTAGGAATCAGATCAGTTTTCACCTTTTCAGTGAGATTCTATATAGTAATTAATTAATTAATTAGTTAGCTGTCATTTTATTACTTTATTTAAATTAATTCCGCTGTAAAAGCTGGAAATTAATTAGTTTTAATCTGTCATGACAAATTTTAACACAGTGGTCCCTAAATGGCTTTTTCCCCCCTGTACTTTAGGATGTATGAAAGATTTTCAGAATCAATCGTACAAATCAAACATCTGGTAAAAATAAAATTGCATAATTAAATGATAGTTTGTGTAAAAATGATTCATATGAAAATTAAAAAAAAAATCGGAGATTTTTAGCATATGAAAAAAGAGATTATTCTTTATTTTTTCCGACAATTAATTTAAAGAGTGCCCTCGATTTATCGCGATTGTAAAATCCATAGTTGCAACGGAACTGAGAAAAGTGGCTTTGGTTCCGTTAACACCAATGACAAACCATGATATGACTTAATATCAAGCGTTAATTTTGCGTGGTAAATTTGAAATATTACCTATTAGCCTAAATTGAAAAACTACAATTTTCACGAGCTTTCTATCGATATAATGAAATATATTATTTTCATAATTTTTTTACATAGAAATATCGACATATGAATAAATTTTATTTTAAAAAATGTATGTAAAATAGAACAATAAGGTATTGTGAAAATTTGGGACCAAGGTTGCATTTAATTATGATTTATGTTCTTTCAAATTCCAATTATCATATTTTCATGAAGACGAAAAATTTTGTTTTTTCCTTATTTTATTTTATATTTTATTTGGAGGACATCCTAAGAAGTGAATGATTTTGTGTAGTGCAAAAGGTTGGAACAGCCATGCGAATGCGAGGGGTGAGCTGTACAGTTCTTTTAACTTTTGGTGCTTCAAATCAGGATATTTTAGCATTAAAGTATAAAACTTATAATTAAAAGAGGATTAATGCAAACTCAGAACTATAACTATAATGCAATTACTATTTCGGAGTACTAATCAGCAGATCACTACAATCTGTTCACATTTCTATTTACCGATTCATGTTAAGATATGACCTAAAAACATCTGAATCTCCTTAACTAAGTATCCAAAAATCTATTCTAAAATTCTTCACGAGCACCTTAATCATGTCATTAGGTTTCAAATTAGTTGTACCACTTTCATTTTATATACCTTGAGACACATTATTTGCTCATTTAAAATTGGATTAAGAGAAAAGGATGGCCATGTGAACCCATACACAATCAGATTATGAACATTTTTTTTTAAAACATACAGCTTAGAGTGATTTGAACCCGAATAATTATTTTTAAAAAAGAATTATTTAACTATTTAAACCAATCAGAGTCCATTACTAATGCACCGAATCTGATCAGAATTCCGAAGTTAAGATCCTTAGAAAAACTATGTAAACCAGCCACAGTTAACATCAGACTAAGAACAGATTGAAAAGGGTTAAGCAGAGAATAATGTGAATTTAAAATTCCAATTAGTTGCAAAGTAATGCTGAAAATTTTAAAAAAGAAAATGGCACATATTTGATTATTGACCAAAAATAAAAGAGAAAAGATAGACACCTATGATGAGTCCAGCATCTTGCACCCTTAAGTGGGCCCACATCTTGCTTTTGAGTGGGCCCATCAACCCATTTTCTTAGATGTGGGCCCCATTTAATTTGATGCCCATGAAGAAAATGGGCAGGGTTTTGGCAAAGTAAAAGGTGTTTTGGATCCAAAGTTGACAACACCACCCATGGGGTTAGGGGGAGCTCTCATTGCCAACTTCAATAATTTGCCAAATATTCTTTTTTCCTTTTTTTAAGAAAATTATTAATAATTTAATCATGGGAGAAAAAAAAAATGCAACATTTTGAATTGAAATAATTAAAGATTATGGAGGAGAGCGTGTAGATTGAATAATCGATTAGGGGATTAAATTATAAATAGGTTTTCAAGAATTAGAACGTTAGAAGTACCACAACTTTAATTTTATATCATATTGGTGGCTCAAAAATGAGGAAAACAAAGACCATAAAATATACATCCAATGGATTTCAGAAGTTTATTCGATTAAATATTAACCAAAACAAAATCATCAGCAAAATCACAATTACCGCGAGTTTTTATGCAAGTGGAGATCGCATTTTTTAATCAAAATATAGATTATAAAATTAGCCTCACAAGGAGTAAAACTAAAAAAATACAATTTAAACAACCGAACTATATCGAACAAATACATATTATATATATCATTTTTATTATTAAATCGAGTCAGGTCGGACCTAGATCACATAATCCTTCTATTATACTCAACGCACTCGCACTCAGTTCTCCGCACTGGCGAATTTGTGCGCATT